>JAULBZ010005421.1:0-13445 GCA_032360805.1 Neoturris breviconis | reverse complement strand
ACAATTTTCGAAAGTCTTTCAGCATTTATTATTTTCGTTTAGGTTGAACTACGCCAAGTTGATCGTAATTTGTTACGGCATTTTCTCACTATGAACAAACATATACACAGATTAAAAGCAGAAACGAAAATCGAATGGCAACGATCATATATTGCCGAAACAGAAACCGAAGACGAAAAGATGTTACTGGAAGCTATATACGGAAATTTGAAAATTGCTGCACCTCTTCTGACAAAAGAGATTGAAATGCGCGCACGCTCACAGCATGATGATGAAGAAGAATTGGTATACTCAACCTTGCATATGGACATGGTGGAATACGCATCTACAAATGCAGACACAAGAGTACTTGACAATATAAGGACTGATAATACGACTATAATGGAATACTCGCCTGTCAGTAATGACAGAAAAACATACTCGCCTGTAAATAATGATAGGAAAACGTACTCGCCTGTCAGCGCAGATCAGATGACACACTTACCTGCCAGTAGAGATAAAAAATCACATTCGCCAATCGATATAGAAAGGATAACAAACACGTCTGATAGTAGAGAAAAGAAAACACACTCACCTGTTAGTACAGATATGGTTGTACACACGCCCGATGGTAGAGAAATAGAAACACACTCACCTATCAGTGCAGATAGGATGGTACACATGCCCGATCGTAGAGAAATACAAACACACTCACCTATCAGTGCAGATAGGGTGGTACACACGCCCGATGGTAGAGAAATAGAAACACACTCACCTATCAGTGCAGATAGGGTGGTACACACGCCCGATCGTAGAGAAATAAAAACACTCTCACCTATCAGTGCAGATAGGATGGTACACACGCCCAATATGAGAGACATAAAAACACACTCACCTATCAGTGCAGATAGGGTGGTACACACGCCCGATGGTAGAGAAATAAAAATACACTCACCTATCAGTGCAAATAGGGTGTTACACACGCCCGATGGTATAGAATTAAAAACACACTCCCCTATTAGTGCAGATAGGGTGGTACACACACCCGATGGTAGAGAAATAAAAATACACTCACCTATCAGTGCAGATAGGGTGTTACACACGCCTGATGGTATAGAATTAAAAACACACTCACCTATCAGTACAGAAAGGGTGGTACACACGCCCGATAATAGAGAAGGAAAAATACACTCACCTGTTAGTGCAGATAGGATGATCTTTTTTAAAGAGACATCCCTTCATAATTATAACCACATAAAGTCACCTGTTGCTACGAACACTCAAATGAACATAAAGTCACCGGTTGCTACGAACACTCAAATGTATTCTACTTGTGGTGGTGGTAAGAGCTCAAATACGAATACTACTATTGACGACAGTATAAGCCCTAACATGAATGCTACGGTTGACGACAACAAATTCTCCGGAAAGAGTCATTCGAATGAAAATAGTATGAGCTCCGGAGCGAGTCTTATTTGTGACGGTGATACAAACTCTAACAGCAAGGCCGCAGATGATGATGGGATAATCTCTAAAATGGTTGGCACAATTGCATCGATCGACGATGTTATAAAATCTGACACAAATCTTACAGTTGACAACGGCATAAGCTCCGAGACGAACACTTCCAGTTATGAATGTATGTTCTCAGACACGGATGCTAATTGTGATGGTGTTCTAAAATCCAACACGAATACTAATGCTGATGAGGGCATAAGCTCCGACACCTATGCTACTGTTGATGAAAGCATAAGCTCAGACACAGTTACCACTTGTGACGGTAGTACAAACTCATACGTGGATGGTATTATTGGAATTGGTGTAGACTCCGACACTAATATTTCTGATGACGTTGGGATAATATTAGATTTGAATGCTTCTAGTGATGGTAGTGTGACTTATAATACGAATTATATCAAAGATAATTGTATAAACTCCCACAAGGTTGCTACTGGTGACGATATAAGCTCTGATATCACCGATACGAATACTTCTAGAGAGAATGATATTAGAACTGACACAAGCACTAGCTCCGACATGAATGCTACTTGTGACGACACGAATGCTACTAGCTGCGACACGAATGCTACTTGTGACGATACGAATGCTACTAGCTCTGGCACGAATGCTACTTGTGCCGATGACACAAGCTCCGGCATGAGTGCTACATGTGACGATACGAATGCTACCTGTGACGATGACCCAAGTTCCGGCATAAATGTTTCCAGTGACAATGCTATAAGTTCCGACACAGACGTTACTTGTTGCGGTAGTATCAACTGTCCCATGAAGACGTCTAATAACGATGGCACAACCTCCGTCACGAATGCTTGCAACAACTCTCATACAAATAATTCTGTTGAAAGTCATTTTACAACCTCGCAAGTGGAGAACTTTGATGACACTGTTAAAACGGCACAAACACTTGAAACTACTATAGACGGTATAAGCTTAAGTAGAAACACATGTACTTTTGATAATATACAATCTCGTACGATTGCTCTCGGTAAAAACGGGAGAGTGCAGTTTAGTACAAGTCCTTATAACAATAAACAATCTGCAAGTAGAAGTCAAAGTTTACCATTTATTGAATTAATAGGCGAAGCAACTTTTCTAGAAAACGATGCTGTTAATAACGAGGATAAACTAACGGAAGTTGAAATAGAAGAATGTGAAATGGTTACAAGTAAAATAACAATAAACCGTAGTCGAAAAACGTTAGTTCGAAGTCTTTCTGTAAATGATAAAAATTCAGTGAGTGAAGCTACGTTTCTTGACAAACTAAAGGATCATGTGGAAATCGACAAGTTCAGGTCAAATTTAAAGTACGTATATAATCCAAAAATCTACGTCGTCGATGAAAACAATAACACAACAGAGAAACCTAAACAGAAAGATAACAATCGTTTCAGTGATCACGAATCAGTGACATACAATAACAATTTATCTTTTTATGAAAAAGATCCACGAGGGAGCGCAAGGTCTGAATCAGATTTGGAGAGTGACGACGAGGTCTTTTGTAATCAATCACTTGATGAAGATTTTATAAATGATCGTGAAATACTTTTTCCAAGGCGATTTTATCAAAGTTTACCGAATAAATTTTGTCGTTCATCCCGAAAACCGAAGGTAAAAGTTCGCTTTTCCTTAGAAGATATATTCGAACATACCGAAGAAAAACGAGATCTATTCAACGACAATAACAATAATGTAGTGTCCTGCAACTTTGCAACAAAACCTCTGGTGTCGTGTATGAAATCATCAAAGCAAGGTACTATCGAGACAAATGATCTTATCGAGACAAAAAATCCCTTTTTAACTTGGGGTACATTACCACGTGATAGATCAAGTAATGACCAATCAAATCACAACAAATCATTAGACAAGGGACCTAACGCAAATTTACTTCGTACAGTTTCTTCTGACATTAATAATTCTTTGATCTCGTTTGAGCAGAAATCGCCATTGCGGAGAAGTGCTTCTTTTAATGTGCCAAGAGATGGAAAGAACATAAACGAAACTATTGCAGCTAAAATAATGATTTTGGAGAAATTTGCAAAATTAAGTAAAAGAGGCAAATCACAGAGTTTAGTCTCGTTGGTGTAATAATTCAATGAGGGTTCATTGATTAAGGTCTTGTTATGTAATTACTAACCAAGGCAAGAAATAATAAAGTGTGATATCAATTTCAACCAAATAAATGTCTTCTTTTGCTTTACGCGCAGAATTTTCTGCCTAATGGAAATCAACTTTTAATACAGGCTTTGTACGAAGGTCCTAAATAGCTCCCATTATGCGAAAAAGGTTTCAAAGTCCGCAGTAAAGACGCTAGAACAGCGCCTTCAACATTGTTCTAGTGACGTTAATACTACGGCATAGTTCCATCAAAAGTTATGGAGGGGGTGGGTCCCTCTCCGGCTATTCAGAGCGTTCTTAAAAATAGGTTTTCTAAGGGCGTAAAATGGCTGGAAATTAGGCCTGTTCTCACTTTTCAAAATGGTGCAGCTGCAGATTTGACCTGTTCTCATGCTTTTATTTATCTCCTGTCTAAGAAAATGAGTTGTTCCGAGCTTGCATCTCGTCAACTGGGAAATCGATCTGTTTTGGAGAAGCTCTGGCTGGAAAAATGAATTGTTCTGAGCTGGTGTCTCTGTTAGGAAAAATTGCTTCTTATAAATTCTCTAGCTGGAAATATGTAAAGAATAAGTAAAAAAAGAACTGTACCATTTCAGGGATATCTTATGTAACTGGAATTTTCGACTGATTCTTGATCAGCTGTTCTGAAATGCATGCGTTATACTAAGAATTATCTCAAAATACCTTTCAGTTAGAGAATAAGAACACCTACAGAATTTCTTCCTCTGGCTGCTTCTTCGTATTTTTTTTGGAATAATTACTCTACTGTATTTTCTCTATAGAAAGCCCCCGCCCTTTTTAAAATTTCCCGCCCATCACAAGTGCTGAAATTTTTTAGAAACGCCCTACTCTAATATTCTCTCACTAAAATCAAAAATTAAAACACCCTTCCACCCATTACATTATTAATATCAATAGATATTCGTTGATATTTAGTCGATACGGATGATGAACGTCTCATAATACAGCGGCATGATTCTACGGGCGCACCAAAATATTAATTTGGGAATAAATGCTCTAGTTCCCTCCCCCCCCCCCTCAAAACAAATTTAAAATAAATTGAAAGTTTAACAAACTTTCAATCGCTTGTCAATTGACGTAGCCATCAACCAATGTAAAAGCTTCATTTAGAAGCTTTATTCACAAGCATTCGCCAAGTGGAGATGCGCCTTAAAAACGAAATAGCTACCGTAAAGCTCCGTATATTATAGAATATGGATCACCAAAAACTTGTTTAAAGTATGCAGTAAAAACGCTAGAAAAATGTCAAACGACGTTTTACTGTAGACACTGGCGATGGACTGATGTGTAGTTTTACAAGACTTTTTGAGTCATATATAGAATAACCCAGTGAGCAATAACTTGTTCAAAGTCAGCAAAATAACGTTAGAACAACGTTCTGTGAATTGCATTCCACTCCAGGTTTTTTTCAGCAACTTCTGTTCTGCTTACAATCATAAGCGTAATTTTTGAGACATCGAATTGTGCCGTAAAATAAAAACCACCAGTAAAACGTAACTAATTAATAAAACGACCTTGGGAATATCCAAGAGATTTATCAAGTAGTAGGATGTTAGATATTTTTTCAAAGTGGAAAAATTATGTTGTTCTTAGCAACTTGCTCTTAGAGCAAATTCAAATTTATGTGTCGTTTGCTTTCCTAATCAAAATTTAAGGCTTTTTTGTCTAAGTTTAAATTCCAAATTTTTGCACAAATTTCACCTTGTCTCAAATATATCTGCCTAAACATTTTTGTAGGATTTATAATTTCCAAATTATATAACATTTCCTATATTTTATCTACAGTTTTGAAAAACTCCTAAGTCTTAAGTTTATATTGTCATTTCCTTCCACCTGTACTTGATAGAAGTTAAAAAAAAAAGGTTCCTAAAAGTGAGGAACTTATCAAGCTATGTGCAGTCAAAAAACAACTAAATGGTACAGTAAAATGTTCGAATTCCATGTTTTTGTTTTCTCCTCCCTCCCTAATTAAAACATTTTCTGAAACTGATCATTGGCACCCTCCTCCACCCCAATTTTGTGATATTTTTATAAAATGTTGACCCCTCCTACCACGCAATTACCCTTCGGAGAGTACGTGCGGCATACATGATATTTTCTGTCTATTAAAAGGAATCTAGGGTGTCAAGCTGCAATGGAATCATTCAAAGATATACGGATACTGAATAGGAATTGGGACTTCAGATTAATCAAAACGTATGTAATGTTGACTGAGGTCGATTTTTTATTTCAGCATCGGAGCGAACGTTCTGCCTTCGACCACCATTTTGTTTGTAAATCTAAAGATTGACAAAGTCGACATAGTTGTGAAGTAGATGATGGGCAAATTAATGCAGATTAGCTGGGGAGAGATATACGAAACTACAAACTCGTGTTGTTATTAAATTAACGATGTCATTTTCAAAGGATAGAAAACTTACAGCGGCACTATCTTGCCGTTATAAGCTATAATTTCGTTCAATTCCGAGTTACGGAAAAATACGTCAAATAAAGTAATATTCCAACAAAATTATACTTTGATATGGTAAAGATTCGTTTATAGATCTAAATTTACGACTTTAATGATCTGGAAGGGAGTTTATTTCACTTTCAAGTCCTGCCTAACGGGATATACTGGAACACTACCGGATCAACCGGAGAATACTGTTCTCGCTTGAAAAGATACTTATAATGTCATTCGCATCTTGCAAACCAGGCCGAAATGCATTCATTCGAGCTAAATTAAGTAAAGACCAGAATATTATTTTTCTGCCACAATATTTCCGTAGGGTTTCTATACTACTGGAAAAATCTAAACCTTTTTTGTTTTGAGTACCCCAGTTGTTACGTCACTACTCACTTGCATAATTACGCTTATTAATTTTTTTGTCCAGACCTCAAACCGCGCGAAAATTTCAACTGAAAATGACGGACGAGAAGCTGCTCGATCGATGATTGTTTGGTACAAACGAATACTGTTTTTGTATATCAATTCTTATAATATAACCATTCTTCCGTGAGGCTTAAGTTTTTCACCCTATATTCCCTTTAAGGGACCGTCTCAAAAATGAAATCTACTGAGGAGAGTACTGAGTCAATGAACTGACAACGGATTTGTTCGTACCGAAGAAACCAATCCATTGCAAGCTTATTGACCTAACACACTCCCGTACAGATTCATTTTTGTTAAATTTTGTCAATTTTTGTTAATTTAACCCTGACAAAATAGTTAGTTTTAGAGCGAAATTTTGAGATGGTCCCTAAGACAGACACACATGCTAAATCATGTCGGCTTTTTCACATTCGGGTATGCGTATGTCTTACCAACGTCAAAAATATGCTGCGAGGTTAAAAAGACGCCTTCTGGACCTAAATAAGACATCGCGCGCCGACTACATTTCGCAAACATAATTTTCGCGTTTGAACTCATAATAGACTTTCCGGCACACTTTTCGCAGATCAATAAATAAAATAAATTTTTACTTCTTTTCTCTTTTACTTAGTATATTAAAGCCATCATTTTTAGAAAGTTCAACTTTCCACTTATAATAAACTTTTCGTGGACATTTATTTGCGCTGTTGAGCTCATAACAGACGTTTCGCGGGCTCTTATTTTTGCGGATCAGGATAACAACAGCAAAAGTTAATATCGCTAAAAACTCTAAAGAAAAAACGAATATGTTTGTTATTGTTAACTTTCTGAACACGTGTTATAAAAGTTAAAACAATCTCAGTGGGTACGCTACGCCGAATTAACGTCGAAACAACGTTGATCTGGCGTTACAGTCGA
Organism: Neoturris breviconis; assembly: GCA_032360805.1. Classification (NCBI taxonomy): domain Eukaryota; kingdom Metazoa; phylum Cnidaria; class Hydrozoa; order Anthoathecata; family Pandeidae; genus Neoturris; species Neoturris breviconis. The sequence goes on along the minus strand of JAULBZ010005421.1, from coordinate 6,040 downwards.
AACAACGTTGATCTGGCGCTGCGTATCTGAGGATTTATTAGAAATAACTTTGAGTAACGCCAGTGGAGAAGACTCAGTGGTCGAAAGTAAATAATCACTGCGAGAAAGGGATTTTTGAGCACCCTGAATGTACGTTCAAAAATCCCTCCTCCACAGTGATTATTTGCTATTCGACCACGGAGACTACCGAGTACAATTGTTTGGTCGCTTTCTAATGAACAAACCTATCAATCACAAGTTCATTGGAATATCACTCTCCTTCGTATGTATAATTTATTTTTCCTGTTCATTTCATTGGGTGGATAACAAGTTTTCGATTAATCGAGGAGGAGCGTTGTCATACGATTTTTTTCATGCTCAAATGTCACATCATAGCATTGAGTTTCATGCTTGCTCTGCTATATTAACGAAGAAAACTTGAATCTAATCAGACTGGTCATTAGCGGCCGATATTCTTTCTTTTCGTGCTAGATACCTATCCCTAGCTGATTGAACTGAGTCAGGGGTATTCCGCTTAGTGTAAATATTTTTCCTCTTAGCTTTTTCTTTTGTAATTTTCTTTTCGGTTATTTTCTTTCGTTTATCTTCCTCTGTATCGTTACTTGATTCAGAAGAATATCTTTTCTTCTTTTTCTTTTCAGTATTTGTTGATCTTCGTTTTTGTTTTTCATCTATTTCCTCATCAGAAGTTGTGTCACTATCATTCTTACTCTTTTTCTTCGACCTTGAATTTGATCGACGTTTAACATCTTTTTCTAGCGAAACAGAAGACCTCTTCGATACTTTTTTCTTCAATTTCCTTAGTTCTTCCTCATCGCTCGAAAAAGAATCCGATGACATTTGTTTCGGCTTCCCTCGTTTTCGTTTCGTATCTTTTACGCGACTATCGTTTTCTTCATCACTACTTGAATCGACTTTCTCTTTACGTTGTTTTAAACTGCTACTCGATTTACGATCACGTTTAGATTTCTTATCTTCGTCGGATGAAAACCCGGCACTTTTAGCTTTTTTCTTCGTTACTTTAACAGGCGACGTTACTTCGTCGTCATCTGTTATACTCTTAGCACGCTTCCGTTTCATATTATTTTCTAGTTCTTCTTTCCGTTTTAACCGTCTCATTTCTTTTTGTATTTCACGTTCATCTTCAGAATCAAGTTTACTATTTTTATAACTATCACTCGATTTCTTCGCATCGTTTCGTTTATTACTCGTTTTCTTTAGTTTACGATTTTCTTGATCAGATTCACCGTCAGATCCGTCACTATTGTCATTTTGTTTTTCTTTATTTTTTTCTTTCCGTTTTCTTTTATCATGGTCACTCTCCTCAACACTATTCTCGCTCTCCGAATACTTTTTCTTTCGATAAGTTCTACTTTTATTAGATTTTTTTATACTCTCTTTCTTACCACTTGTTCTCCTCCTTTTATCGTCATCAGTACTATCTTCTTCAGGGTCGCTTTCTTTTTTCTTATCTTTTCGTGTTTTTTCATTCTTTTCTTCAGTTTTCTCTTTAACTTCTTTTCCGCCATCTCCGCCCATGGCTACATTCTTATTCAGCAAATTACGGTAAAAAGCGCCCATATCTTTCTGCTTTGTTACTTCATTGTGAGCTATGGTAAATAAAATGATATATAAACAAGGGGGCCATAACTTGCTCAAAGTCAGCAGTAAAGACGCTAGAACAACGTTGTTGTAGCGTCCTTACGGCGGACTTTAAACAAGTTTTTTCCCACTGAGATTATTTTAGATTAAACAGTTAAGCTCAGAATTTTGGAGATGGGGGTCCTTTATGAGATTTAGTGTACTCAACTGATGATTCTGTGCCATGTCGTTGTTCGCTGTGTATATGCTGTAATATGTAAATCTCCTTCATCTATCCAAGCCTTAAAATAACTGTCAGACATAACATGTAGGGAAGTTTTCTGGAGTACAGTTTTCAGCTTCAAAGCTGAAAACTGTACCTCAAAAAACACTCCTCCACATATGATGTTCGACAGTTATTTTGAGGTTTATTGCAGAATACACACAGCGAACAACAACCTGGTTATAAGTTATATTCAGGCTTGGTACCAATTAGTAAAGCATCTAAAACATTGACAAAAGACATTTTTTACTGGATTCAATCTTCGTGAATATCTCACAGAGTCTGTTGTCTTCTACTACTAAATGTAATACACTGACGTCATTAACGCAAAGATGCATCAATGTATGATAATTTATGCGTTATTGGTTCAATTTCATTATTCTGACTAGACTGTTATTACCATAATTAATAATGGTACCAACAGCTAATGAAACAGTAATCTGTTCCACAACTTACCATACATTAACAAGTTTTCGAGCGAATTAATTCTGCTGGCAATGTACATTAAAGGCCAAACAAACTCCGAAATCCCGTCATTCTGGAAAGTGTGCAAACGAAATAAAACTTTTTTGCCTTGCAAATGAAAGTAAAAATCATGCTTATGATGAGAGCTTATGTAGTTACGCTGCTTAGACTGTATTTTAGCTTTTTTTATTTATTTTTTTAGGGGTGGGGGAGACAAAATTGCTTCCCTCTCCGGACTTTTTTGACTGTTCTGCTCGATATTAAAACTTCGAACTTTCAGACTTTTCCCTAAATTTTAGCTCGCAACTGATTGGTTTAAATTCGGTATGTAGAATTGCAGACTCAGCATTTATGTGGTTAAGAACAAACTACTCACTGTCTATTTCATCTTCCATACGTATTCTTTCTTCTTCAGCTGCTCTCTCCTCCATCTTTTGTCGATAACTTAAGCGGAATGTTAAGGGAAATAAGTATCAAGTATCAAGCCTGAATATTACTGCCGGACATCACCTGTGGAGGAGTGTTTTTTGAGTAGTGTTTAGCTTTTAAGCGTTTTTTCAGCTTAGTTTTCAGCTGGACAGCTGTAACAGACAGTCTAAGAATGTTGAAAATGTGGAGCTATACATTTATATTAGAAAATCGGGGATAATCGGAAAATGCTGAAAAACCGTACTAAAACCTCATGCGTTTCGGGCTTCTGATACACATTTTTTATATAAGAAACAGCTTTATAACAAACCGTTTTGAAATTAGGTAAAAAAATAAGTAATACAGAACTGAGATTTGCAAACGGTAAGAAACAGCCATACTCTAATGCATCGATTAAATGCCCGGGTGCTTATTTAATTTTCAAGCTTAAAGGAGGGGCGCTTATTCAATTGCCAAAACTTAAGGTATTTAATTTTTTTTGGAAAAATAGAATAAACACCACAATGATATGCTCGTATTGTACTGTTTCTTATTTTTGTACTCAATATCTACATCTTCATCATCTGAATTCTCATCTAACAGCAAAAAACTATATACATATGGATTTTCGTTTTCACTAAAAATGTTTCAAAAAAGGTCGAATGCGAATAAACGCCCAGGCGCTTATGTAATATTCAAATTTTTAGAGGGGGGCGCTTATTCGAAAGAGCATTTAATTGATGTTTACAGTAATCTCCGGCAAGAGTGTAACCTCCATCTAAAATACATGTAAGTCTCTTATTTAGACAAGAAAAAACAGTTCTTTAATTGTCACAAAAACAGGAACCTTAAACGAACTGTTTCATTTGGTATGTTTGGTTAAGATTTTATGCTTTTCAGCAGCACATACAGTTTTAACTAAGATAATTTAAAGAAACAAATAAGAATCTTGAATTCCAAAAGATTGGAAAAAATTAAGAAACTCCAGCCTAAGTTTCTTATAAAAAAACGTATATACGTATATTCCAATTCTTTTGGTTTGCTGTTTTAGAACACATGAAAAAGCCTGAAGTAATGCTCAAAAATACCTCCTCCACAGTGATTATTTTCTCTTACTTCGAACACTGCAATATGTAATATAGCAATTGAAAAGATACGCTGATGTCACAAACTCTTCTTTCTCTGCAAACTCGTCACCTTCATCGACTCTTTCCTTTTGTACTTTACGTTCTTTACGCCGCTCATCTTCCAGTTTTCTATTTTCAGCACTCTTCATTAGCTTAGAAATATACTTTGATTTCTTTTCTGCAGAGAGAACTTTTATGTTCGTTTCTTTCTTCTTCTCTTCCATTTGATCATAAACTTCATCATAATCATAAATAGTTGGATCTTCTGTCAGTGCCTTTTTTATTTCGATTTGTGTCTGAAAGGTAATATCATTTAATGGGGGTTTACAGAACTGCAGATCATCGCTGTAGAGGAGAGACTTAGCTGAAAATATTCTGAAAAATATCTCCTACTAAGTGATGACCAGCAGTTATGTTAACCCACCATTATTTATAGAGAGAAATGAAATATACTTAAAGTTGATTTAAAGACATTCACAAGATCTTTAACTCACTACAATTTAATTTAGTTTTAGTTTTAAGATGGTCCCAGGGGATTATCTTAGATCTGAGGCAGGGTATGGAAATAGGGCACCAATGACTAAAATATTTAGAAATATGCACAAATTCAAATATTTTAGGTGAAGGAGCACATTTTCTTTGAGGAGGGCATCAATTTAGATCCTCTACAATCCTCTAGAAACTTAAAAGATGAACACTATACTAGAAAAACACTTCTCCACAGGTGATGTCTGGCAGTTATATTCAGGCTTGCTCTATTAGACTAGATTATCACATGGGAACACAAAACCTCAAAAAACCCGCAGGACATCACCTGTGGAGGAGCATTTCTTGAGTATAGTTTACAGCTTCAAAGCTTAAAACTGCACTCAAAAAGCACTCCTCCATAGCCATTGTCCGGCAGTTATAATTAGGCTTGGGGTCCCATACAAATAATTGGTTCTACACAACGACGAGACCATCACTCAATTTAAGTGCTTTCACAAAATACTTCCAACTTCTTTACAGGCCTCAAAATAGCAATAGGACATCACCTGTGGAGAAGTGTTTTTAGAGTATATACAGTGTTCAGCTTTAAAGCTGGAAACTGTACTCAAAAACACTCCTCCACAGGTGATGCCCAATATTCATTTTGAGGATCGTTATATAATACCTGTTTATTCGCTATTTTCTTTGAACTTTCATCAATGATATCTTTGTTCACAGCCTTCTTTGCATGACTCTAAATTAAATTACCATATTGTAAACAATAGTTTAAAATTCAGTGGAAATAAGAAATCAATCTATTTTAAGTACCCATTTCTTTGAATTATTTCTCCACTCAAAACTATATTCAGAGTTCGAAATAAGAGTAAATAATCACTGTGAAAGGAGAGATTTTTGCTTCAGGCTTTCTAGCCCAAAGCAATGCTCAAAAACCACTCCTCCACAGTGATTATTTGCTATCATTTCGAGCACTGAAACTACTGCTAAATCCTACTATAATGCGATCCAAATAGCCTATCTAATAATCAATTTTGGATAATTTCTTAAGGCTTACAATACAATTACATTTGATAGCATATTATAAAGCCTTCCCCACAGTGATTATTCACTCTTATTTCAACCACTGAATACTACAGTATGAAGTATTGATGTGTATCTTAAAATATATATACTCTTTAAAAGGAATTATATTTTGAGACAAAAATAAATGCCAGTTATCACCATGGAGAATATTTTCGGCCAATTTTTGATGAAAATAATCTGAAACATCTTTCCTCCACAGCCCAGCAGGCAAAAACCTGTTCAAAGTCACCAAAATAACATTAGAACAATAATAAATTTTTACGTCATACCCCATCCTCATCACTGGAATCTTCGGCAAATATTGAAGGTTTTTGCATCAAGTTTGATTTCGACAATCCTTTCTTAGGAATTAACAAACCATAGCTAAATATGAAAAACAGATTGATGGACTTTAATTGCTTTTATGGTTGGATCCCTACAAGCGGTGGGTCAAATAAAAAATAAAAGTATATATCACGCATTCCATGTGTGACTAATGGGACATTTCGACACTTTAGATCCCTTAACTTTTGAAGGCATTATACAAAATTCAGGCCTCTCAATGGGACGCGTGCGATCGCACGCGCACGCGCTGGCACACGCGTAACACAATTTACGCGTGCGGTCG
>JAULBZ010005420.1:0-13445 GCA_032360805.1 Neoturris breviconis | reverse complement strand
AAGCAATGTCCGATTGATGAATTATATTTGTATACCTTAGATGTTTTTGGTTGTTTGGAAAATATTGATTTAATGCCAGATGCACTGCCGAATGATGAAGCAATTCAATGTGGAAAAGAAAGATTGTTTAACCTTGGCTATATAGAAGAGAAGAATATGACCGTTACTACTGATGGTCGTTTTGCACTCATGTTTCTAGGCGATTTAACTTTTGAAAGTGCAAGAATGATCCTTGCTGGAAAAGATCTTGGTATAGTTGAGGATGCTTTGACTCTTGCCGTACTGTTACAAGAAGATATTTTTATTAAATCGAAAGAAGATGAAAATGAACAGAGAAAGAAGTGGTTTGATGAAACAGGAGATCATTTGACATTGATGAATATCTACAAATATTTTGAACAAAAACTGACTTGTAAAGGATCACGATTTCAGAATGAAAAACGGGCAAGACGCTGGTGTGATTATATTGGTGTGTCGTTTGATATGCTGAAGCAAGTTCGAACATCCATTGACAAGATTTATTCTACTTTAAAAAGAAACAAAGATTACGGATCTATCGTCGAATGTTTTAAAAGGACAACAAACAACAAGAAACCAAATACATTTCAGAATGAGCAACTTGTAGAAAATAAAGAAGAATTACTGAAAGCCATAGTTGCAGGGTATTTTCACAACATTGTCGAACCTAATGATTTGAAATACATCAAAGCAGGCTATTCATTGATCACTCCAGCAAATTATGGACAAGAAATTACTGGACCAAATGATGTTGATTTAATAAAAGTTGATCTATCAAGAGAATCTTCAATTTTCTTTCATGGCGATACTAAGAAAAACTATTTGAGTGTCTTTAATACATTGTTTATGATTCCATTGGTTGGAAAAGTTTATATGCAGGTTGTTACTAAAATCAAGTCCGAATGGATATACGAATACACAAGTAAGCGTTGGCAACAATCTATTGCACTGAAATTTCAACGTTGTGAGAACGCCGAAGACATAAAAATGACCTCTTATGTTAAAAGACAATCGGAAATGTATATCGGTCCAGCCATTCTTGGAGCAATAAAAAAAGAAGATAGAGAAAGAGAGGAACCGATCATTGAATCTGTATCAAAAGTATCAAATGCAAAAATATGGTTTCTATTCGATACTGCGGAGATTAAGTTTTACGGTTCACAGAAAGAAATAGGTATGGCAGAACCAGATATTCTAGAGCTAGTTGAAACAAAGATTAAAGAATTTAAGTCTAATGATAATTTGGTTGAGCATCCACGTGGAGAAGGTAAATCACAAGTTTGTAGTATTACACTTGGTTTCAAAGTTACGAAGGTGGACAGTTCACTTATAGCTGCTCGAATTAAAGATTGGAATTCAATTCAAAGTGGCACTTTGGTCTTTTTGAATATACCTGAAGATGCAGAACATAAAATAAAGATTGCCCTAGAGCGAGTAAAACCAAATCTGTCTTCAGAACTCCATAGTAGATGGGAAGAACAAAAGATCATCATGTGTACCAGTAATCTTGCTAAAGTATGCTTCCAATGCCAAGAAATAGCAACCGAGATCTGCGATTTGTTACAGCCTCCTTCAGCATATGGATTCCCACAACAGACACAATGTTTCCTGGATAGAGAAATTCGAATAAGAGTTAAGAACACATCTTTATACCCAAGTGTGGAAACCCTTGCTGAAGACTATGAATATGTCGAAGTAAAAGCTGAAGTAAGAAGTAACAGTTTTATAATAAAACTGCGTAAGAAAACTCCACGTTCTTGCCAGTATCAACTCAACGAGTTTATAGAATGCTTAAGAGATAAAAAGGTGCTTGGAAGTTGTGTTATAGAAGACCTGAAAATGAGCATCCCTTCTGGGGAGAAGGAATTCATATTTAGACAAGTGAAGAAACGTATTGACGTTATTAAGAATAGGGATGATATGTTGGTTTTCATCTGGAATAAGAAATATCCAGCACCAACAATTGAAATATATGGTGAATATCAACAACGTGAAATTGTAAAACAAAAGCTTCAGCGGTACATTAGAGAGTTAAAACGCACTATTGAACAAGGAATTCAATATACCCGAACATATCATAACAAATTACGTATAGATACACGCGAACAATTTGCAAGAGTTTTAAATGGAATTAAAAGAGTACGTGATGAACATGATAATGTTACAATTTCTATACTGGGTGGTGGTGACCATAATATGTTCAGAAGCGTGGCAAGACCTGTGGTGCAGATACTAAGTGATAATAGTCAAGATGGAGCCAATGCTGAAAATGATATCAAAGATTTACTAGAAGCTGATGGTAATTCCGCCGACAACAATGATAGGAAATGTTCAAGATGTCTAAAGAGAGTACATCTGCCATTGCCTGTAAGAGAGAGAAATATAGAAAGAAAAACATTAAGGAAGGGAAGAAAGGAATTAAAGAAACGAAGAATAGCCGAAGCAGATGAGAATGGAGGATCAGTGGAAGAAATAAAGAAAAAAAGAGTATGGACAGAAAACCATGACAATCTTCCAGAAGCACGCCAACTTAAACTTTGTGGTTGTTTGTACTGTAGAGATTGTCTCAGAGATATGATATACTTTCAGTTGCAAGAACAAGCAGGTAAGGGATAACAGCATGCATGGTTGTCGAACATGGTCCCGGATATTCTGTATATGATGGACTGTGTTTGCCATATATGGTAATACACAGTCTATATACGGGTCTATATTCGATACAGTGTATTTTATAAATATCATATAAAGTGTTTGCAACCTCAATGTGCTTAAATATTCAGTAAACATAGACATAAATAATAAAATATGCAATAGGCAATTCACTAAATGGCATAAACCTGTTCAAAGTCAGCAAAATAAAGTCAGAACAACGTTTAAAGAACTTTGTTCTAACGTTATTTTTCTGACTTTGAACAGGTTTTTCTCGACTGGGATGTGTAAACAAGTTAAATTTTATTTTACAGTCACGATTGTGTGAGAATTTCCTCATAATGAATGTCATTTACATTCTTGTGTTTGGTTGTCATTGTTATTTACTTGTTTTATGAAAATAAACAAGGTCGGTTTAAGCTTATTATATTCACTTTGTAAGAATCTCGTTTATAAGAATATTCAGGCTCAAAAATGGCGAAGAAATAAAAACAACCTAAGAATATGTTCCACCTCCAATGTTTACATCTATTTGGCCTGGGTGAAGGCAGGTGGATTCCGCTATGTAGGCCCGGGTGAAGGCAGGTGGATTCCGATATGTAGCTGGTTACTTCGTCCGCTAGTTGGCTAAGTAGAAATTACCATATATATTTACTTGGTAATTGGTCGTTGGCTATGGAATTCTAATCTAATAAATTAACAAGGGATGTTCTAAAACTGCTAAGACCTAGCCTTAAGTAACCTTTACATGGACCCCTAAACGACCTTCACCCTAAACGCTATTGTGTTTGATTGGTTTCTTCGTACCGAAGAAGTCAATAAAATTCAAGATCGTTTAAGGCGAAACCCATTAAGGGTCCATGTAAAAACTGCCTTAAATCCTTATAAGTAAAAATTGCAAATTTTAATAAGTCATTCAATATTTATCACATAGACTTCAAACTTTTAGCAAAGACTAATTACATTATTAATTTTGTAAATACGTTATAATTATGACGTCACATTGTTCTGACGTCATTTGTTGATATTTTTGCTAGGATCATCCTCTAATGGTCAAAATAATTGTCTTTATTTGTAGTTCTGCTGAGTCAACTAGCGTTAATTTGATGTCAAATAGTAGGCGTTTTTTAATATCAGGAGTTTTGGACTAGGCGTTAATTCGAGAATTTATTTTGGGATACATAGGCGTTTATTTCAAAACCTGTCCGATTGTCTAGACGTTTATTCGAGACATACGGTATGTTGTAATACACACGGACAAAAATGAAATCATGTTTGCTAGTCTTGTTCCTGATTAGACTAAGCGAAAACATTTTCCCGCGAAAGCCAAAATAAGACATTTTTAACGCTGTCAAATGTAGTAAGACGACATCTGTAGTAAACGTAGACAAATGTGGTAATGTCGGTAGTAACGACAAATCTACAACCTAAATATTTGAGACAATACGAAATTTGTGCAAAATTGTTGAACTCGGACGAAAAGTGTTAAACTTTGAATAACTAGACAAACTGCATTGAAGTTCGAATTTGTTCCAAGAGCCTGGATACTAGGCTGCAAAAGCAATACGTATTACAACTCTGTTTTTCTGCCAAAAAAATATTCTCAAAAATAGAATATACAATTGAGGAATGCTTTTCCAGAAAAACCCTCCCCATTATTTTTTTATTATATGATGAATATTTTTTTTTACTTTTAATTCAAATTTCAATATGTCTTATGTTCGTGTTCTTTTAGCTGATGAATCAAAAATAAAAATTGAACTTAAAATTTTTCAAAACAAAAAGACAAAATATCATAAAAATGCCTGCTGTCGAATGCGGATGCCAGGTTCCGCACCGCATACAAGGAAAAGCTAATGACCTTGCAGACATAGAATAAAATTGGCATTCTTCATGGACCAAAATCTTTATATTTTAATTTTAAATTTGAGGAAAAATAATCTAAAATAAGAGTGTCAATGTCAACGAGCTTGAAATTGGTTGGTTTGTTCGGTATGAAGAAATCAATCAATTACCAGATATTTCATTCAGCACTCTTCCCATAGGGACTCACGCACTTTCTCTAAACAAGTTCGTATATGATTTATTACAGTTGTCGTTAATTGGAAACTTTAATACATTTGTCCATGTTGCAACATTTGTCGACGGGTGTAACTACATTTGTCTCTGTTTGCTACAGATGTCAACGTTACTCCATTTGACCATGCGTAATGTCAATTTCTACCAATGAAATATTTTCGTTTGACTTTTGCACCAAATTTTACGCCTAGGGTAAATCAGCCTATGCACACTGTGAACAATAATGACACCCCTACAGACACATGGCATCGGAACAACGTTGAAATACGACAAAACATTTTGACGTTGCATCAACGCTGTTCCGACGTCATGTGTAAATCTTTTACTTGATCAATTTAGCATTATTGAAACATGAAGAAGTTGTCTGTCAACAATGTGAAAAAACAATACTAATGGGCGACTTGTACCCACTTTCAATGAACAGCAAAAATAATTTATGCGATCAGGCTTTAAGAAATTTTCTTCTTAAGTATACATCTGCAACACGGAATAAATCAAAGTTGGTACCAGATGAATGTTCGTTGTGCAGAACATTAATGTTACGACCAAGCAAAGAGACTGGCGTATATCAGTGCATTAACAAACAATGTCGACGTATGTCTTGCCTTAAATGTGGTGGGAATGTGATGAATGAAATGGAATTTCACCTGCATGAGAATTGCTGAAATACTTGCTTTAATTTTGGTATTAGTATGTGAATTATGTCTTGATTTAGGCTGATTTTCATTAGCCGGAAATCTCCGCGCATAAACCAAAACAAGTAATTCCTTTGGTAGAAATTGACATCACACGGTGCGTGGTGTCAATTTCTACTAATGGAATGTCTTCTTTTAGCTTACGCGCGGAATATTCCCGCTAATGGAAATCAACCTTATTAAATAATACTCAAAAAACTATATAGAATAATTATGATATTCATTGGAAGGAGCAATGAAACTATTTTCCTTGGTAAAACCTCTGTGACCTTTGATGCCCTTCCCAGCAGGAAAAAAGTTGTTCTAAAGGCCGTTTTCCATTCGGAGGTTTTTACTGTTCGGGCGGGAAAATACCGCTCGAAATTTATTTCGAGCATGCCTATTTGTGAAAACGTATCGATTTATTCACAAATACGCATGCCCGAAATAATTTCCGCGCGGTATTTTTTCACCCGAGCAGTAAATATCTCCGAATGGAAAACGGCCATAAGTCGGTAATAAAGACGTTAGAATAAAATCTTTAACATTGTTCTAGTGTTTACAGCGGACTTTGAACAAATATTTACTCACTGTGTTGTTACCTCATGATATCCAGCATTTTATCACAGATATCTCCCTTTAGTATTTACTGTAAGGGGGTTATATCGATAAATCGAAAAAATAAAAATGAAATATCGTAAATACGAGAGCCAGTCGTAAAAGAGTACGTATTTTCGGGGATATTAAAGTTGAGTTCTATTAGGCGGAAAGTTAGAATAATTTCACTTAGTCAAGGTGGGCGCTTATTCAATCGACAAAACTAAAGGTACATCTCGTATTATACTATTTTTTTTTTCTTAATCAATATCTACATTTTCATCATCTCAATTCTCATCTAACGGCAAAAAACAATATATTGATTTTTGTTTTCAATAAAAGATGTTTTAAAAATGGTCGAATAAGCACCCGGGTTTATTTAATTTTTAAATTTCTAGAGGGGGCGCTCATTCGAGGGGAGGTGGGGGGAGGTGGTGCTCATTGAAAACTTTGTGAAAAAGGAGGGAAGGGGGGGCGCATAATTGAAGCATTACAATTTGTGATAAGAGTGATAATAGACATATTCACAAATACATGAAAATGAGATTGAGTGGTTTCTCTGCCTCGTTTCCAGGGCTTCGTCTCTCTTGACGTTTAAACGTCAAGAGAGAAGAAGCCCTGGGAACGAGGTTGGTGGTTTCTCTGACACAAACTAAGCAGATATAATTTCGTTGAACTAAGTAAAATTCCTTATTTTACAGGATGTTTTAACTTGTAAGAAACGCTGGAGTTTATTCATGGAATAACCTTAAGTACTCCATCAAAACTCAGTCATAAATGGGAAGATGCAAAGACATGTTAATATACGGTCCGGTTGAGGCTGGTATGGACTGTGTATAGGGATATATGAAGATATAAAGAAACGATATTTGGAGTTCATTCACGATGTTCTCTATAGTTCTTGAATTCTTGGATAATGAGAAGGAATATAAATGTATGACGCAATGTCTACAACCGAAGGAGATTGTATTTTCAGGAACTATATACTAAACGAGTACGTAAGACAAACCATTAACGTACTTATGAATATAAAGAGATTAAACCACTGTATATTTATACGTAATTACCAATTCAACTAAAACCGCTATGACCGTACGCTATTTCAAACGGAACTGTACGAAAAGGTTTGTTTACATTCTGATATAAGAGAATAAACTATTTTACAGAATGCGGGACTTTACCGAACATATGGATTTCCAAATTTGTCGTTCTTAATATACGCTGTTTTATGTAAAATATGGTACCGTGTCGGGGAAAAAATCAGGATCAAAAAAAGTCGGGGGAACAGTTTATCTGGGAGAAGATATGGTCACGAAGCAACAATTTAGTTACTTTACACTGATTTAAAAAAATTGGTCAAGCCATTATGAAAAGTGTATCAAATCCTCCACACGTAGTTTAGAAACAATAATAATAATAATAATAATAGTGATAAATATGGATTGTTAACTTTTCAATCGTTACTTTGTCACAAATATTCGCATAATTTCTGTGATTTTCGCGGTGTTTCGACAAAAATTCGCGAAATTTTCTTCCGCCGTAACATAACTTTTGAGGCCAACCTCAGCAATATGATATTTATTTATTTTACTAACTTAAGAAACACGTGGAAATCGATCTATGTTCAGAGCGTTCCTTGGATGCATCAAGTGTAGAGAAAATATGAAATAGAAATACATATATCTTTGTTTTTATTTCTCATGACATGATTATTTTGCTTATTATTCAGATTCCCACGAAAGAAAACATTTATGGCAATTCACGAAAATAAATTCTCACGAAAAGTAAATTTAGGATTATCCGCGAATATGAATTCCAGCGAATCGTATTCTTTGTGGTCATCCGCGAAAATTAGAGAAAATTATTTCTTCGGCGAAAATGTTTGCCCCAGAATATTTGTGACTTTAAAATCTTAATGTTACTGTTCGCTCCATGGTCAGATGATACTAGAATAACCTTTTATGAACTTTCTAACATTTTTTCTAGCATCGTCTGACCCTGTGCGTACTGATTTATATTTTTTAAGTATCAGAAACTTAGTGTAAATTTCTCTATATTTTTCGACACTCTACTGCGGCATGACATCCATTTAATAAACCTTGAAAAGACGTCTCGTGCCCACTCGGTATTCGTTCAAATGAGTTTCCCTTGCGAAATTATTTACAATTGAGTCCTAATAATAACTTCCTTTCATCATGAGTTGATTTTCGTTGATTTACAGCTAATTAAGTAATACCATTCACATTCTGCATGTTTTATCAAAACATATATATATATTTTTGGAAAGTAAATCAGGAACCTATCTCCATTCAAAATTACTAGGATTTAGAATATTTGGTTATCAAGATAAAGTGGGGGGAGGGGGCTGGGGGGTATTTTGTCCTCCGGTTAAACAATGGATATACCGACACCCCGGTAAAACTAGGGTTAAAACAGATTACGTATATGGTCACGGATGCATTCTACTACATGAAATGTGACGTTATCCTAGTCGAATTTCTTCCACTAAAGCAATAGTATTAAAGGTTTGTGACATTTTCCAACTATCTATAAGACACAGATTGTGAAAATTCTAGCTTGATTGCGTCAGCAGATTAAAAAATAACCCGAGACCAATAATACTTATAACATGAAACAAGTTACATAAAATCTCAAAAAATGTTTTTTTGAAAGTTATATTTATAAAATATACATCCAGAAAGATAATTCCGCATCTTTTTCATTCTATAACTGTTAAAACTAGGTGCTGGGTGTCTCAACAACTGTAGTGGTAAGATAGTCATGTATCCCTCCATGTTGAAATTGTTTACTCCCCCCCCCGTATTTAAGCTTTTCTTTGATTTAAAGAATTTGTTAGTCGAATCGTCGGAAAAATACAAAAGAAGTAGAGCAAAAGTTCAAAATATTGGACGCTTGTGGGTATAGGTACTTCTTTCCGCAATTTTTTGTGGGTGGCATAAATGTATGCCTCATACCGTAAAGCTCCGAATACAAGCCATATTCACAAGAAAGAGATTTCTTTCCTGTATTCTGAACTTTTTTTTGATACAATAAAAGATAAGTGTCTACATATACTTATACAAGTATAAAAATACTTTTTTTGTAGAGCAATAACCATTTCTTATAACTAGCTATCTGTCAAATTCTCGCAAGAAAAATTATTTCAATTTTAAAACACTTTTGTGCGGTCATCTTCAGAAAGAATTGATCTAAAATTCAGTTTGTACATTATATGTCGTGTACTTTCTCGTTACAGTACATTCAAGAAAGGACGAAGTGGATTTGAAGTGGATTTCCCTAACGCCATAAAAACTACATCTCAAAATCATAACATTTGTCCATCTATTAATGATTTGAATAAGCTAGCTTGGTCAGATATTTCTTTACTTTTCTTCCTCCACTAGGAAACAAATAAAAACTTATATATCGGAGATATTGTTATAGTTGTTTCGTGAATAGCGAGGATAATTTACATTTTCTTTAATATATCCCCCTTGAACAATTCCACTAATATGTCCTTGAATGCAGAATGCAGATACGCATTGTCATTTCCTGGGGTGAAAAGCTTTCAGTCCTCCGTGAAAATAATAATAGATTCGTATATAATCTATAATAGTTCGTATATAATCTATAAGTACTTTATGATGCCTCTTGTGCTTCCAACTTTCCACCTTTTCCAAATCTGGTAGCTAACTTGATTGCCAATCTTTTTGATATGTATATTCTGGTTATCATCGTTGTTCATGTTAGATAAGCTCAGTTCTTCGTAATTTGATGACACTCATTCGACCAAGCTGGTGATTAAGTGTGGCCATATAGTGCACATATAGCAAGAAAATTAGGCATGATGTTAACATAAAACGTTTACGAACTGATTCGCTACTAATCAGACCAATACTGGTTTCTCCTAATCATCCTCTTATATACACAACTTCATGCGCATGCGCATTTAGTACTCACCGAACATCATTGTCGGTGCAGAATCGTAAAGAACCTACATTTTCGATTATCTTCAAACATCGGAACTGATGTAAAAACACAGACGAGTCGACCTACGTGACTGACAAGTGACCTACGTGACCGACGAGTGACCTACGAGGTAGATGAATGAACTACGAGTCCTATAAATGATAACCCGAGACCACCTATTCCTACTGTGGGACCTACGAGTCGAAATATTATTTCATTTTTTCAACAATTTTTTTTTTCAGTATTCCAGCATAGTCATAGTCATAAGCATAGTCATTATGACCATGATTATAGAGATTAAATATGTTGGACGGCTATGACCAAATTTGGATGGTATATATTTTCTTAATTTTGTTGATGTTATATTTTCATCCTATTGATTAAAATTCAATTAAAAAGTTCACTTGGTTTGAAAATTAAGAGTAATACAATGAAATGTTTTTCATAAATAAACAATAAATGCACAATCAGTTTCATCAGACAACCTCGATCCGTTTCAAGAAGCCCTGGGATGAGTTTGTTTCGTCAGTAAGAAAAAGGTTTTCACATTAGAAGAAAGTTTTTCCGATAAAATTTGTTATTAATATTGTGCCGTTGTAATATTGCTATGTCGCCATCGCCACTCATCAGGTGTATCTAAGCATATACCAACTAATACTATATAACTTTGAGGAAAATCCATACACGATAACAAAACTGGTATAGCTATATGATTCAGAGAATCAAGGATGGAGCAATATTTTTGGATATCTAATTAGCTTGACTATTGATATAAATCACAAAAATGCAGCACTCTCCTACGTAGAGGCAAGAGCATGGAAATTATTTTTCCACAGACATCTTCAATTTTTCGAGTTCTCACAGATTCAATCTTCGTATGTGGATCAGGCCAGAATGTTGATATCAGGAAAGTGAGACCCGTGAAATCTGAACCACAGACTCAACAATTTTATTTTTGAAACAACGAGACCGAGTCAAAATTCTGACGTAAAATATGAGATAGACGTATTTGGTATCCACATATGCGTATGAAATTAAATTGCCCATTTTCCGTTACCCCTTTTAGTACTTGCCAATTTCAACTCGTAGGTCACTCGTCGGTCTCGTAGTTCACTTGTCGGTCACTTGTAGTTCACTCGTCAGTCTCTTAGGTCACTTGTCGGTTGACTCGTCTGCGTTTTTATAACTGACTAGCCAGCTTTCTAAAATTTTCTAAAAGTTGTAATTGAAATTATTTTTTATTATTTTAAATTTTTTTTTTTATTATTATATATAGATATTTTTGTATGTGGTTATAAAATAAAACCTTGAATCAAGTCAAAACGAGAAAACTTGTGACTGCACATCTGCGAGTGGGTGGGCTGGATCCAGCATCAATCAAACAACACGCTCAAAACAACGGCGAGAGTGGACTCTTTCAGTCTTTGCAGCATCTCTCTTCTCTCAACTTTATTTTCGAGGATAACCAGTCTTTCTTTCGCCGATCATAAGTCACCAGCCTGCTTGTCAAAGTTTGTTTTCCTGTGAAGAATCGCTCTGCTTACTGAATCGGGTGAATTTTGGATTCCTATCATATTCCTACGTTTATATACGTTTGTTAAGATTATTCGGCAGAGCCTTCAGAAGGCACTCCATCATTTTCAAAATTTACTTTTCTTTATTTTATGCGCGCTCTATCGCTGATGATTATATTTTTCGGGCGCGCTGTTTTTTTCGGGCATGAGTAAGGCTCTGCGGAGGAGAGTGATTGTCGGTGCAAAATCGTAAATAAACTTTATTTTCGATAATCGTCGAACATCAGAACTGACGCATCTGAGTGAGTTTGCACTTTCTTTCAATTACATATTTTTCCTAGAATTTGTACGACAAACAATACGATAAAACATTTTTTCTTAGAATTGACATTTATTTATTATTATATTTTCCCCCAGACAATTTTATGAGATCGTTTTGTAATTATTTACTAAATATATAAGAGACGACAATGTATTCAGCTGAGAGAAGTTCATTCTTGTTTGTTTAGATTAAAATTATATCGTTGAAGGAAGGTAAACATTTTTTATGGTTTCATATACACGAATTTTATTTAAAAGAAACCAAGCAAAGGCCCTGTAGTAAAAGTTTCTTAAACTGTTTAAAAGGTTAGTACACAAAGAATAAACCGGACCCTATAAAAACCGGACCCTACGAAAACGGTTTATTCAGGGTCTAGTAATCGGATGATGCCTATTGTTATAACGTCCTAGAAAAGAATCATAATCGTCTGCAGGCAGGTGGAGTACAGAAGAAATATTAGTAGCAAATATTTATTGTCAACTGAAGATTATGGATTTAACTATATAAAAAATAGAAAAAGCACAAGTCTGTCATGGTTTCAACACTACAACACCTTTTTTTATAAGAAGTTAAGGCCAGGTCCTAGTACTGAAAGTTACTTAGGATAAACCTTAGTCACAAGAAAAGACTATGTGACTTCTTGTAACTATGCTTAATATTTTCGATGTATATTATTCAGTTTTGAAAGCAAGATAATAGAAAGGCCTGATTCTTGGACTTGATACACAGGTTACATCATACATAGGTTTCTTATAGAAAACAACAACAACAACAACAACAAAGTAATGCAGCATTTTGAATTGAAATGTAAAAATAAATAATTGTATTCCACGAAGTTGTTTATGATTATGATCGAGTACTAAAAACTGCTTAAGAAAATTATTTGTTATACAAGGGGCTGATCCACTAGCCTATTTAAATTGCAGACGTCAGCAGTCCGTGTGCCACCAAAATCTTGCTCTCCCCTTGGAGTTATTTTTAGAGAGAATTCTAAAATTTAATTGCTAGTTGAGACCTCGTCTGCCGTAAATTTAAATGAAATGCCAACAAAATGGCGATTGTGTGGGTGTAAATGTTTTGAATCTTTTTTGTGGCAATATTGAATTTACAACAAGTGTCATTCTCTGTAAATCATTTATTTCATTCTTGAACATAAAAGGTAGGTTTATTTACGTATGGGTGTAGTTTACCGCATGCTTTCATGTTCAAAACAACATGTGTCTCATCTTTTTCTATGACATTGAAACATTTTCTAAATTTGAATGTTTTTGTAATGGTATCTTCAAATTTTATGTATAAATTTTATTCACGCAATATTTATATGACTTTGAAAATGGTGTGGTGTTAAGAATTATTATTTAGTTAATAGAGTTTAGTGAAATAAAATTTACGATTACTTTGCTCTGTCGTGATACAGAAAAGCCGCCATTTTGAAATTTGGAAGCCGTGTCAGTAAAGCATTTAGGGTCATGCTCTATGGCTGACAAGTGGATTTCTCGAAAAAGTCTCTCTATATAACAAATGTTTATCTTTAACTTTTTACTATCTACAATCTAAGACATTAATATAGAGACTTTTTTCAAATTTCGACTAGTAATACACGCCACACGCAAAACGCAAGTG
>JAULBZ010005419.1:0-13446 GCA_032360805.1 Neoturris breviconis | reverse complement strand
ATTTTTGAACCGTTTAATATTTTGTAACCAAATTTTCACAGGATGTTGAGCTGAATGTGTGCTGTGATTTGTACCTCAAACTTTGAAAATTGACTATTGCAACTTGCCACTTGCTTGCCTTATGCGGCTGAATTTTGACCGCAAAATTTTAAGCAGCTTGATCTTGCCACCAGCAATTTAGACTTCACATTTTCCAGAACTTTGTTGGTACAAATCACACCTGTATCTCTAAGCTACAATCTGAAACAAATTTGAAGATAGCAGTGTCTTTTGTTTTTGAGATATAACGGCCGGGGCATTAGTCACTTTTCCTTCATATTTGGCCTATTTGCTTGGTTACCATGGCAACAGAATGTCATTATTGATTTTTTTTTGTCTGAAATATCAGAATTAGACTAGTACTTTGGTTTTCACTAACTTTTACCCCATGTGTGATGGTTCTTATAATTAGGGGGTACTTCCCCCTTAAGGATAGTTCCCTGTCGTTCTGTATGATTTTTTAAATATCAAAATATCCATGTTTTCTCTTTTATCAAATACTAACATTATATATCAATGGAAAGCTAAAAGAATAAACTTTTCAAATATGGAAATTGTTTTTGGAATTATTTGCAGGTGGGAAGAAAAATGAAACAACGTAAAAATCAACTCTTTTTGTAATTAATGTTCCTCTCTCAAAACTCTTTCTCATTTTTCGAAAAAAACAACGCCCTCGTGTTCAGCATAAATTAATCTGAAAAAAAGTATCAGGGTTTACTATTTACATTAAGTCAACCCCCGTTATTTTCATTTTAGTTTTATAAAAACTAGTTTTTTTTTTAATTATCTTCAGGGGGTTGTAACTTTTCAAATAATGAATTTAAAAAGAAAAATGTCGTACCGTTTTAAAGTCGTTAATGTTTAGCACTCGTTAATGTTGTTACCTTGACAACAAGATGAATATTTCTATAAAAAAATTTTTTTTTGAAGATTTTATGAAAAAAAAACAGGGAACTATTCTTAATACACACAAGTTTAAAACTTTATACAATTTCGGTTATAAATTTTGCATTCCCGACATTCCAATATATAAGCGGACCAACCAATCAATACGTTAGAAACTTTAATAGTTACGTCATTTCACAATTTTCATTGGGCGCGAAAAAAATAAAATTGTTTTAAAGAGCGCCGTAAGAAGAAAAAAACAAACAAACGCTCTGCAAAAACTTTAAAATATCCGCGAGGCCAGCGCGCAATGAAACCAAGCTGTTAAGTGCCAAAGTTCTCTAGCCCTAAAAACATGCTGTTAAAAGGTTTCACTGTGCTACAATCCCTGAGTATAAATCCAGATTGTTTCTGCACTTTTTTGGTTGAATTTTTAGAAGATTAATTTTGTCTCGATCAAAATAAATCACCATCCAATAAAAGAAATAATATGCATATTTTTGCCTGAAAAAGGTCATTAGGTAGCTATGATTTCTTGTAGTCTTCTTTTTTCAAAACAGTTGTATTCTCTCCCACGTACATACGATCGAAATTGAAAAATGCGACAAATTTAACTTCATAAATAATATGCATATTTTTGTCTGAAAAAAGTCACTAGCTAGCTATGATTTCTTGTAGTCTTCTTTTTTTAAAACAGTTGCATTCTCTCCCACGTGCATATGATCTAAATTGAAAAATGCGACAAATTTAACTTCATAAATAATATGCATATTTTTGTCTGAAAAAAGTCGCTAGCTAGCCATGATTTCTTGTAGTCTTCTTTTTTCAAAACAGTTGCATTCTCTCCCACGTACATCCGATCGAAATTGAAAAATGTTCATAAGCTTCTTGGTGTAAATGAAAGTTTGCATGTATGAAGTATGAGAAGTATAATTATGCGTAATTATATTTTTCATCGCGCGAATATTAAAATTAGATTTGAATAGAATCACCTGTACTTTCAACACGCTTGTTTTAATAGACTCTTACGAGTTGTATATCCTCTTCTTTTTCATATCCCTGCATCATTCTATGCTGAGAAGAAAATAATTATATTCAACTGGGTAGTAAGTAGCTACTATATTTTCTCTTTAAACTTTATTTAAGGAAAGTTCCTAGGCTTTCTGTATGACTTTTTAAACATCAAAATATCCATGTCTCCTTTTTTCTATCAAATACTAACATTACATATATCAATGGAAAGCTAAAATATATTGTTTGTTTCGAATTTTTTACAGGTGGAAAGAAAAATGAAACAATGTAAAAATTAATTATTTTGTATTTAATGTTCCTCTCTCAAAACTCTTTCTCGTTTTTCGAAAAAAACAACGCCATCGTGTTCAGCATATATTAATCTGAAAGACGGTATCAGGGTTTACTATTTAGATCAAGTCGACCCCCGTTATTTTAATTTTAGATTTATAAAAACTTCTTTTTTTTTCGCTTATCTTCAGGGGGTGTAACTTTTCAAAAAATGAATTCTAAAATAGCGTTTTAAAGTCGTTAATGTTTGGCACTCTCTAATGTTGTTATCTTGACAACAAGACAAATGTTTCGTAAAATTAGTTTTGAAAATTACGTAAAATTTTATTCCGCGAGCGTTGTAATATTTCAACTCGTTCGATATAAATAATTAATTAATACAAAAGGTTTGATCTTTTTGAATAATTTGCATGGAGTCTGTATTGTTATTTTTATTTCTCTATAAAAATGCGTGAAACATATAGTAATAATATTAGCGAAAAGATCACGAACTTTCTGCAGAACTAATAAGCCAAAAAAAGATCATTTTTAAGTTGGAATATGAAAAAAATAAAATATATGTCAGATAAGCTTTTCAAAGGACTTTTTAACTATCCTTAACTTACCAGGCTGTATTTATATAACTCTTACTCAATTGTTACTAACTTTGTATTTAGAAAATACGTATAAACACATGAAATTATTAAGAAATACGTCAATATGACCATTGTCAATGATTGACAAAGAATGGGTAAAGAAACACAGACGTTGAAATTGATGTGTTATCGTTACGATCAGTTATGAATTAATAAATAAACAATATATACTGGATCTGTAAATATGATACACGCTACTGTAAGTTCTTAGGAAATTCAGTTTGTTATATATCTTTGACGTTGATGGGACTTAGCTTGTTCCTTGGGTGTTATCGTAGACATCATTACAAATATATTTATTGCACTTTTCCTAATTTTAACGCTATTCGGGCAGTAAGGCGATGGGCACAAATTGCTCCCCCTGCTAAACTTTTTTAAATAACTTTTGAATGAAAGGCTTAAATTTTGTGACTTTTCCTACAATTTATCTAAGATCATTTGCAAAAAAGAAATTCTGTAAATTCTTTCCTCGCAACCATAATTTTGACAGGTTGTAACTTATTTTTACTTGAAAATTATGTTGGTATATAGTTTGAAAGAAGGAAAAAAATCGCTTAAAAGTTTTTTTCTGCACCACCTGTTTTCCCACTATGATGTCATCGTGAGTAATAACGTCATGAAAAAAATTATTCTACTAAAAATGTTAATCATTATTTAACGTTTCAAAGTTTAGCAGAAATTACCTCAACTTTGCCCTACACATTCCAAAATTGAAACAACTAATATTTAAGCACAAAATAACTTTATTTATAAGAATGCTTGGAAACGATGTTACAAGACAAATAATGCTACGACAATTATCAGCAAAAATATATGATGGTTCCTTCGTTTCTGATATTCAAAACATCTGTGCAGAGTTCAATATCGATCTTATTGGTATCTAACAGAAAGCAGGACTCTATTTAGAGAAATAATGGAAAAATTTATTCCGAGAGTATGAAGACTGGTTTACATTGTGTGATGTCGGTTTCCTCCAATGGAATGGGCTCTTTTGACTTTCGCGAGGCGCTTTATCGGCTAGTGGAAATCGGGCTTAAATGAACTTTTTTGGTGAAGACAAAATATATTATTATAAAATTCACACGGGTGCCATCAATTAATATCAATGGAATGTTTTCATACCGAAAATAAAAGGCGAAAAGTCGGCAAAAACTTGTTCAATGTCAGTACTAAAGATGGTTTGAAAATTTTGAATAAATGCGAACTTTAATGCGAACTTTGAGCAAGTTTTGCTCATCGGGTATTCTCATAAAGATATGTATTATATGTTCTATCAGGCAACATTGCTATTATATATTCTGTAGTGTCGTGTTCAATATGCCTAATACGGTGTGACGCCTTGATGAGAGAGTTTCTTTGTAAAACATAACTCTTCCTGCTGCTCCGCTAAAAAATACAATAAATATAAGTAAATAAATCATGAATAATTATAAAATGGAAATAAAAAACGAAATCAACTTTTAGGAAATTGAGCAGTTTTCTATTTTCTTTTTCGTTTTACAAATATTGTTCTAAAAAATAATTTAAAGTTAATATTTAACGAGGTTTATTTAGAGAAGTCAGGAGATAAAAATAACTTCTGCTGTTTTTACCCCCCTACAAACATGAATAAGAACAAAATAATGACTGTTGGAATATCCTAAGTACGGGTGACCGGCAGGAAAGAATTAAAATTAATTACGAATATTTATATCAACAACATAAAGAAACATAATCTTTCACTATAAACCATTTAAGATATATATGTCTCATGGATAGCTACTCACTGGTAAGTTGTTAGTTTGTTTACATACAGTAATAATTGTTTTTAATCTTTATATTCACATGCGCCAAAATTTCACTTTAGGTAAAGACTTATTTTCGAAGTCAATAAGACTCATCATGATGGCAATGATAAACCGTTGTAATATATGGTTTAACCCTATTCATACCGGGATGTGGGCTCTGAATAGCCGAAGGGGGCACAAAGTGCCTCCTTTTCATAACTTTTGATGAAACCATGCTGTAGTGTTGAAACTTTTCAGAAAGTTAGGTCAATACCTAATTAACATTTTAGCAAAATATTGTTTTTATGACGTCACTACCTACGATAACGTCATAGTGGGAAAATATCTGGTGCTGAAAAAAAAGGTTTGAGCAAGAAATATTTTTTTACGACCTGTCAAAAAGATTGCTGCTAGGGGAAAATTTTGAGAGTTTTCCTACAATTTATCTAGGATCATTTAAAAAACCAATAAGCAGTATCCAATAAGCAGGGATAATTTTCCCTTAGTAATCAATTTTTTGAGAGCTGGTAAAAATTTTAAAAAACAGTTCCTGTTATTTTTGCTTAAAAAACATTCTGACACAAATTGGCGACCAAACATTTTTGCATTTAAATTTATTTTTTGGCTTTATCTATTTTGCCTTGATAACGTAATCATAAGTGTCGACTAAAAATAATTATGTTTATTATGTTATGACCTACCTTTCCACAACATTTCAACACCGCAGCATGGTTTCAGCAGAAGTTTTGGACGGGACTCTTTGTTTCCTCTGGCTATTCAGAGCCCCAAAAAGCCCGAACTAAATTGGGCTAACGATATTCCGATTTAATGTCTGACCAGTATAGGTGAAACTTGCTCATAATTAAATATATGAAACAATTACGAACAGTAAATCTGTTAGCATGTTAATTCGAGTTGTACTATTTCTAAACAATATACGAATTATAAAAATACAATCTTATAAATCAAGGAAAAAAATTAAAATCAGAACCACACAAAAAAGAGAAACAGTTATAAAACAAAAGTAAATTTATAAAAATAAAAAACCAGATCCACAAGAAATTACCAAATGTCTATAAATTTATGAATATTTCAGTTGAACCTCACCACAGAAACGAATGTTTCTTTCATGGGGAACATTTTCAAGTACACAGAGGCCTATAGCCAAGAAAAAACAAACACAACTGAAGGATGATAAGGAGATTCTGGATTTAACAACGTCAAAATTTAGGGAAAAAATTGTAAACAGTACAATAACTTTGTAGGTATATTCCAAGACTTAAGCCGATGCTAGCAACTTACCCTTTTCATATGGTCTTTTTTGGGGCATATTCTAACAGAAAAAAAGTTCTATGCTGGAAAAACATTTGGATTCTTTAAATTAAGCTGAAAACTATGCATAAGCTTTATAGTGGAAAAAACGCACATTTTTGAAACCTCCGTTGCAACGTTCACCTCCAAGTCCTTTCTTCCAGACAACTGTTTTTTAGAAAGGTTTGTCTTTCCTCTTTAAAATTTGTTTTGAATCCTCTTTAAAATTTGTTTTGAATCCAGTGAGCTGCTAAAAAAATACAGTTCTAAGGCGACAAACTGGCGAGTTCAGAGCACGTGGATCGAGTGAGTAAAAATAGATGCCAGTATTCAGCGATAAGATCCGCGCATGCGCAGTCTTAGTTTCAGCTCCGAAACTGCCATGTGCTAAGTCAGCAAAAACATTACTGGTATATTGTTCTTTTCATGATACGCTATTAGCCTTCCAAGTTTCATTCTTATACTATTAGTTGTCCAAAGGTTATAGGGATTCCCAGATTCCCGGATTCCAAGAAATGTTCGAAAAATCCCTGCTTAAATAGGGTTAATCATCACCCTAAGGTTGGCCTGCAGGAAAAATAGTGTATTTTCACAGATACATAGCTACTATATAACTATTACCTACAACATGAATAACATCTTTGTGGTGAATAAATATCTATGTGCTCGCTACATGATTCAGTCAACATTTAAAAATAAGTCAACTTTTTCAGTTTGAAATATTTGTAACTCGGATGGCGCACATTAAATTTATACCAAGAGTTAACTCTGTAACTTAGCTCTATAAGCCTCGGGCTTTTTGGGATCTAATTACGGTGTTGGGGTACATTGTACCACATCCGTAACTTTCGAACTTGAAACTTGGTCAAAATATTGTCTCGGCTCTATTATTTCTAAAAATTTAACAACAGCGTAAATATGAGTATTCTACCGCAGTACCTGCAAAAACCTGACATGGAAGGCGAAAAACGAAATTTAGCTTAAACAACTAATTACTTTATAATATTTGCTACAAACCATTATAATGCCAAAATAAAACGGTATTAAAAAAAACAACAGAAAACGTCTGGTTCCAGGAGCAACAAGGCTTCTGGGTCCGTTTTGAAATAATTTTTGGTAAGCTGAAAAGTCCCAATCTCCCGGGGTAAATAAGGTTAATCAGATGTTATATTAACTGACCGCAGTATAAAATACTACTGAATGCTGCCTGTTTCATAGCGTGCAAACCTACCGAATACGGTACCGTATTTTTCCCTATTCGAACTGTGTATTTCCATTTCTTTTCTATTCCTCCTATCGGGATATACAATACCACAAATATCAGACATATTAGCGATTTGTTTCGAAAGCACAGGAAATTTACCTCACAGTCCGAATACGGAGCAATACGGGACCGTATTTGGTTAGGTTTACTCGCTGTGTTTGTCCCCGTGTATGGACTGTGTTTTGCACAGTGGTAATACAAACACCGCATAGAGAATATTCACATCGCATTTGGCAGCTTTTCACATTGGTAATGAATCAACATAAAATGATATAATATTAGGAAGTTCTCGATAAAGCTGTCGAGCCACACAGAAAAAAAACAGTCGGGGTAAATATGTTTTAACCCTATTATATATGTGCTTTTTCATGTACGTTGAATAGAAACTGCAAAACTGCTCCCCCCTCCCCCCATGATTTTATTAGGATAGAAACATGCTACAAGCGTGAAAATTTGTTTATACTTAGCTCTTGATTATCGTCAGCACTTTTTCAGAAAAAATGTCCGTTTTTTACGTTATTTTTAATATGCTAAATCTCTGGAGAAAAATAAGATTTTTCCATTCTTTTTTCACATTTTGAAAGCAAAGTGATGCAAGTTTTAGTAAAATACCCCAAAAATGCATTTTAAGTCTTTATTTGTCTACTATTACGCGCCAAAACTAACAAAATTTACTTCAAAATTTTTAAAGTCAGCTGCAGTCGAAATTACAATTTCTGTACAATAGACCTATTATTTGACACTTAATAAACCCTACTTAGTCTTTTACTATAAAAATTAATGAAATAACCGATTATCTATAGTGCTATGGGGTGCCAAAGGTATCAAAATTCCTAAAAAACGTTATATTTTCATTTTACACAAAAAACAACTGTGAAGGAGAGCAATAAACAAAATTACTTAAAAAACATATGTGAAGGAGAGTAGCAACGAATTTATCTTCAAACTTGGATAACTATTGTGTAAGCATAGCATAATTATGGATGAATATTTTATATATGTGAAAAAACAGAGAGTACTGAAAGTACACCTTCTGCGTAATATTTTAAATTGTCATTAAACCAAAATGTTTCTATTAAAAAAATATTAAAATTCACTAAAGGAGAAGTTCGTTCGTTTTGTGGTTCAGGAAATATGGTAAAAAGTTCCACTAAGGGGGCAGTTTTGCCCCCGCCTCCCATATATAATAGAGTTAATCATTATTCTCCCTGACTGAAGAACTGAAGTATCCATAATCCTATAAAACAAATACTGTTTTAGTTTCTAGACTTTTCCAGAGTTAATATTTTCCTGTTTTGTACTTTTATTAATGTCAGAACTGAAAATATATATATATATATATATATTGATTTATTATGAAAAAGGATGCTGATCCATTTTGTTTGAACATAGTTTTAACTAAGGTTTTGATGGAACGAATATTGTTTACAAGTGATGAAAAAACAACTTGTAAAATGAATTGTGCTGAATACTATAGGAGCTCGGAAGTAATAAGAACTCAGGCTAGAACGTTTTACAAATTACGTGATTGAACAAATAAACATCTACTAAACCAATAACAGAGTAAATTCCGTAAACACCATTCCACTTATAAGCAACTTTACACACGCCCGCCAAACGTGTCCCAAGGCTTTAAAGAAGAGCTAGAAAACTAGGCGGATTCCTAGACATGGAAACAAAGCTTTTGATAAAATTTGGCATAAGGGGCTACTATACAAATTAAGTTATGTCTCCATATAAAGCCATTAAATATACACACAGAAAAGCAAAGGTATTTACCTTTACACGTTTCTTTTTTTTTTGTCTTACCTGTTTCCTGGTTTGAAAAAACTTGCAATATATAACTTCGTTTCCTTCATCAAACACCAATCGGATGTGGAATTGAAGTGAACACATATCAAATCTGGACTTAGTAATAACAAAGTTTCCAGACCTTCTCACAAACTTAAAGTTAAATAACTAACGTCGTCTTTTCTTAATATGCAGACTCTTTCTGTTAAAAGAAATTCATAACGTATTTATTACTATTAATGAACACTATCACGACCAGTACGCTTTCATATAGAAATCATCCGTGCTAATTCAAACTAATTACTTTGCTTCAAATACACTTCTAGTATAAAGCCATCAACAAAACAAAATCAAAACTAGAAACATTGTAACGAAGGGAGTGTTCTAGTCCAGGGGCCTGCCCCAAGGTTTGTTCCCCAGAAGAGTCTGGCACAGCCACCTTCATACAGCAATCAAAAAACACTAATAAAAACAAAAAAACAAAAAATGCTACAAATAACAAACGCCAACAGAAACTGTGTCTCCGTACTCAGCAACAATTATACCGTTTTCTGATAAGTCCTGAGGCATCTAATGCCAAAGGATATCAATCATCATCATCATGCCACGAGAAGAGCTGTGGTCACTATTAAATCAAAATATACCGGGAACTCTAGATCTAAGAATCTTCGAAAAACATATCCTACAGCGACAATTACCAACCGATCAATCCGCCATAAAAAGACAAGGCAGTTTATTTTAGTCCACTAGTTGGCCCTCGTCTTTCACTAGACAAATGATCAAACAAGTCAATGTAGTGAAGTTTTTCAAATCTACCAAAATCGTGGTCATGCTTTTCCAGACGATCCCATAAAATAAATTAAAATTGGAAAACAAAAATAATATTTTATGAGGATAAAATGTAGACGAAATTCATGTCGTCAATTTCCACCAATCTAATTTCTTTCTTTTCTTTGGCTTTCGCTCGAAATATTTCAACTATTTCTCAAACCGAAAATAAAAGGCGCTCAATAGGCAAAAACTTGCTCAAAGTCAGCAGTGAAGACACTAGAACAACATTGAAAAACCATATTCTAGGGTCGTTACTGCGGACTTTGAGCATTTCTTTTGTCTATTTGGTATTCGTATGAACCCTGTTCTTTTCAAATAAAAATAAGAAAAAATAAAAACCAAAATTTTATTTTATTTACTACCTCTCAAGCATTTTGTTGCTAAGGGAAGATTACCTGTAGTTACCAAATATTGTTTTTTAAAATTATCCTAGATAAATTGTAGGTAAAGTCTCAAAAGTTCTAGCCGTAATAGTCATTCGTTCAGAACTTATAGAAAATAGCATGGCTGGAGGCACATTGTCGCATCCTGAATAAGGTTAACCCTATTCAGGATGGTGATGGGGTACAAAGTGCCTCTCCCTCTACCATACCTTTATTCATAATTTTTGAGCGAATGGCTACTACGACTATCTAGGATCATTATGGAAGGAGGTAAAAAAAAAATTAAAAAAAAAAAAATTTCCCTTATTTTGGCTT
This sequence comes from Neoturris breviconis, assembly GCA_032360805.1. NCBI lineage: Eukaryota > Metazoa > Cnidaria > Hydrozoa > Anthoathecata > Pandeidae > Neoturris > Neoturris breviconis. Next base: position 2,924 of record JAULBZ010005419.1, on the reverse strand, counting down.
GAAAAACAATCTGACCAATGTTTTGCACCTATTATGCTTTATTAGTCGGCGCTGATATTGCAAATGATCATAGCGATATTAATCAAAGGGATATTCTAAATATTCTGTAGTATTCAGTATATTCAATATGCAGTAACGCCTTGCTGATAGTTCGTGTCCAAAACAAAACTATTCCTGCTGCTACACTAAAACATGCAATAAATAATAAATAAATAAATTATAGATAATTATAAAATCGAAATAAAGAAGAAATTAAATTTCAACCTTCAGGGAAGGTTTGAGTTTTTTTATTTCTATTTTTGTTTTACAAATAGAATTCTAAAAATACAATACTAAAGAAAAATAGCTAGCAACTCCTTTCTGACGGTCAGGCCATCGTCAAAAACTCAAAATGCACAGTACAGACACTATAAGAATGTCTTCCAATGTGGTTATATCGTCTTTGCTTCTGACTTCGAACAAGTTTTGGTCCCCTGGTCATTGATCCCTGATATTCTCTTCTTACATTTAATTCATTTAATGCTAATACTTCAGGGGTTATTTTATCAAGGTCAAAAATATATCAGTAACTATTACTACTATCATAGATCTTTTCATAAAACAATGAAAATGAGGCGTTTGTTGCTCAGAGTAGAACTTGTTACAATGCAATAACTTCCTTTCTGTGTAGTGACTTACACAATATTACAGTATTCTAATGTCGTTTGACCAGTACGAATGGGAAAATCTTAGATGTATGAAATAATAAATAGTTAACTTGTCAATATGTTGTAACATTTCAAAAAGTATGCGAAGTCTTGTTGTTTAAGCAACATTATTTTATTACAACATGCGTATTAAATTTTATTAATACTTTAAAACGTTTTTTTACTTGAACTTATCCACGCAAAAATATATTTTGAATCCATCTCCAATTCATTGATGAAATCCTATACTCGCGGCGATGGTGTAGTGGTATGCATCTTCTGTTTTCACCATTGCGGTCGGTATTTAAATTCCCGCTGCAGAAACTGGAATCAATACTCGATTCCAATTCACTTTAAATGCAGCGTACTCAGTCCATTAGGTGCCATCGACTAACCGCATGCTGGTCTGGGGCAAGTTACAGCAATGCTTTCAATGCTGTGAGTTAAATTAGTTGACAGTCGGATGAAAGGAAGAACCACTGAACTGATGTGGATTCCCCCTGAGGACATTAAACTTCCGATTACTTACTACTTACTTACTAGTTTGCAATATTATATTCTGCATAAATATTGTATATTTCATGTTTCTGAAAATAAAATTCCTTTTATTTTTTGAGTGAAGAACGTAAGAACATCATTCCTAAAGGCGGATTAAGACGAGAATTTCCTTTTGTTAAATTCCTAAACATGGTAATGATAACAAAATAAAGTTTTAGCGAATCGTTCAGCAAAAGTTTTTTTAAGGTTCAAATACACATTCAAGCAACGTTTTTGTTAAAAATCTGGAAAACATTTAAGTAACATTGTTCAGTATCGGAATATGTTAGAAATTAATAATGAACCTTGTGAAGATGTTTACCTTTGGGTAGTTCATTGTTTTTGATAAGGTATGTTTTGGTTAAACAGAAATAGGATTATATTTGCTCTAAGCATCCCAGTAGACAATAACTTTCTCAAAACCTGCAGAAAAGACACCGGAACTTAGTTAAGCACGTTGTTTAAGGGTCTCTATTGCAGACTTTACACAATTACTTGGCCATTGGGATATTTCCTTTATGTTTTAGTGAATATGTATTTACTTACAATACTGGTTATAATCAACTTGCATTGGCAGAGCATTGACGCAACATGTGAATTAGCAGTTTCATCAGATCTAAAATATTATAACGTCATTGGTTTATATTCGATGTTTTCAAATGGCAGTAGTTCAGAATTTGATGATAATGCCGTTAGATTTCATCTAAAGCTCAGGTATTATTATATTGTAATAATATATATTTCCTGAATACAATTCCGGTGGGTAATATGTTAATGTTTTTTGTTCTCATGTTTCTTTCGCCAGTGCAAAGTACAGTGTAAATAAACTAGAGGACATGTAAGGGATTTATTTTACTTTGAAAATTCTCGTCTCAGTCCGCCTTTAGGAATGATGTTCTTACGTTCTTCACTCAAAAAACAAAAGGAACTTTATTTTCAGAAACATGAAATATACAATATTTATGGACTACATACTGAGTAATCGGATCATATAAATTTTGCTGTAATGTAGAACCAATGAAAAACCCATGAAGATTTTAACACTATTTTACACGGAGGAAAAATTGAAATGTTCATGGAAATTTTAATGCAAAAAGTAAATAACGGCGACTTGATTTCGTTGATTTTAGAATTGAAAACCTTATATCGGTTAATTTTATATAAATAAGGTTTTATTGAGAGTAAATAGCATTTAATGCAGAAGTTTTTATTGCTTTGCATAAAGGTTTTGTAATAAGTTGAGATATAATGAAATTCTTGTTTTTTTGAATAAAAGATTTGACCTCAGTCAAAAGTTGACTGCTATTGGGAATTATGTTTATATAAATTGTAAGTGCTTATAATTTTTTTTTTTAATAAGTACATAAAATTGTATTTCCCAGATAAACCGTTCACTATTTTTGACGTCATAACAGGTGCCAGTGACGTCATCAAATTCCAAAAAAATAATTTAAAATTGTTTATATTGACGTTTTCTATAAATGTACGAAGTTTTATGCCATAACTTTTTGTGGTTTGGAAATAAACAACACAGCCAATTTAGAGCATGTTTCGTATTGATGACTTCATAGCAGGTATAAATGACGTCATCAAGTCATTTTTTTTTATCAAAGTGTTCGTATTGATTTGTTCCATAAGTCATAAGTCAGTTTATTCACCTACCCCCCCTCCTTCTCATGGTTTCGGAAGAAAACAAAGACC
>JAULBZ010005418.1:0-13447 GCA_032360805.1 Neoturris breviconis | reverse complement strand
TAAATTCCCGCCAAATTTAAAAAAATTGGTCTACCGCCAATTTAAATTCCCGCTAAATTTAAAAAAAATTATCAACCACCAAATTAAATTCCCGCCAAATATGCCGATTTTGCCAACCGCCAAATTAAATTCCTGCTAAAATTTCTTCCCTTAAGGTAGATATTTAGCTTTAGCAAATTATATGTTTATTAAGATTATGTATATACTGTACAACAATATAAGTTCTATTATATTGAATATTAGATAAATAGATAAATATATATAAATTTATAAATAGCTTGTGTCCTGACAACTATTTCTGGTTCATGCAGCTACTGAGCGAATAAAAGGGTTGTATTTTATAATTTCACTTCATTTTAAGCTTGCTAATGTATCAAAATCGATTTCCATTGGCAAGAAGATTTCAAGTTATCGATTTAGACCCTTATGGATCACCATGTCAGTTTCTGGATGGTGCTATTCAAGCAATTGATGATGGAGGATTACTTTGTGTTACTTGTACAGATATGGGTGGCTTGTGTGGTAATCATGGTGAAGCTGCATTTGCAAAATATGGTTCAATGCCATTGAAAGCTAAATACTGTCATGAGATGGTAAGTAAAACCGGATATGTAGATTTGGAGCAAATGCTCTAGAGTATCTCCTCCACAGGGCAAATCCCTTATTTTGAGTATTGTCAAATAACAACAGAGGTCAAAATGGGAGCAAATAATCACTGTGGGGGAGCAATTTTTGAGGATAGCATCATGCTATATAAACCCTAAAGCTCTGTTCCAAAATTTCTCCTCCCCAGTGATTATTTACTCAAACATAACAAGATTTGAACATTTATTTACCAGTGCTTTATACATTATAAAGGTAAAACTAAAATTGCTAAAAAGTTTGTTAGCTTTCTGTTCATAATGCTGGCTAAATGAATGCAACAAAACATTTGATGCATATAAATGTTGTGTTTGTCTAGCCTATATACCTACAACATTGTTGTATGCTGTAACACATACACCATGATAAATGCACCACATACATGTTGGATTGAATGTTGCATTGGGATTGCTAAACAAACATGAGAACCTTGCATTCTTTTGCAATAATTGTGTCAAACTATATCAAGTTGCGTTTGTTTAGCCAGCCTAGCTAATTTGATACTGCTATGGTACATCTAATAAGGTTAATAAAATATGATTGCATGCATAGCCTTATATAATCATACCATGTTCTAACTGAAACATGTTTGATTCTACATTCATTCAAACTGGATCTAAAAAGAGAAATGTAAATATAGTTTCTAACAGTCCTTACAAGTTTTTGTAAATATAGGTACTGTAACTGATATTATTGACATGTACTGTAGGAATGTCTATATTTCCTCTTTTAAATAGGTGTTTTGATGATGTAGAGCTTTTGTATGGGTTGTTGTATTCTTACCGTATTATTGATGAAGAATGTTATTGTTAAAAATATGCAAAAGCTATTTACACCACATACTCTGTAAAATGTTTTCCCCATAGAACTGTTTTTAAGCAATTCTTCTTGCATGCTTCATTTCTTTAGGCATTACGGATTGTATTATCATGCATTGATTCACATGCGGGCCGTTATAAACGATACATTAAACCACTAATTGCTTTAAGTGCTGATTTTTACATTCGTGTATTTGTTCGAGTGTTTACAAGTGCATCAGAAGTAAAACGTTCTGCAAGTAAAAAGTCGTATGTTTTTCATTGTTGTGGATGTGAAACATTTACCTTACAGCCAGGTTTGTGAAGATGATCAAGTTTCCCATAATTATTATTATAGACAAGATCGATCCTGAGTATAAGTGCCGGACATCACTAACGGATGAGCATTTTTAAGTATAGTTCTCAGCTTTACACAAGAAATCTATACTAAAAAATAACTCTTCCATGTAATATTTAGCTGTTATATTCAGGTTTGAAGATAGAATATTTGCAAGCTTGAAAATGACTGTAGAGTTAAATCAACTAAACTTGACAAAATTCAATGAAAATGACTCTGTACGGAAGTGTGTAGGTAATGTCTTGTAATGGATCGATTTCTTCCGTACGAAGAAGAAGTACTTTTCTCTGTAGGTTTTATTTTTGAGACGGTCTATTATAAACCAAACAAATGCACAAGTTAAATTTACCAGCTATTTTCAAGCTTGATGTATCTTGTATATACAGGGCTTCCTAGCAGGCAAAAACTTGTTCAAAGTCCACATTAAAGATGTTGCAACGTTGAACGATGTTGTTCTAGCATCTTTACTGCAGACTTTGAACAAGTTTTTGGCCACTTAAATTAAGTGTGCTCTTAATATTCCAAGCTATTACGTATTGTTATGCCAAAGTGTACATCTATTGTTTTGTTATTTCTATTGTGTACATGCTATAAATATAAATATTTATACAAGGCTCAAAATAACTATCTGATATCACCTGTGGAGGAGTATTTTAGTACAATTTTGAAAGCAGAAAACTGTACTCCAAATATTCCACCGCAGGTGATTTGCAACAGTTATTCTAAGGCTTGTGACTCTATATTTCATATTTTATTGTCACCTTTGAAAAAGACAATAATATGCATCTGCACAAAAGGCTTGCATATAATGCTGATACGATAATATTTTAAAATTGACACTAAAATTCTACATATCGTTGCACGGTTCAATCAATAACTTTATATTTCTTATCTCAGTTGGTAAAAGTGTTGAGGTTGGTAATAGCAAAAAATATAACCCTGCAATTGGTCCAAGTGTTGGTAAAGAATGCGAAGAATGTGGTCGTTCATTTAAGATTGGTGGTCCTATATGGTCAAACCCAATGCATGATCAGCAATTTCTTAAAGATTTATTGATAGATGTAAAAATTGAAAAAGAAAGTTATGCAACATTTGGTCGCATTAACGGTATGATACATTCAAGATTTTAGCATAAAAAAAACAATATAAAGGGATTTTGTCTGCAAGTACTGGTTGACACTTCTGCCTATTTTCAGTGGCATTTAGAGGGTTTGAAAAAAAACATTGTTTTCTCAACTGGATGATGCTTAGGCATTATTATAACCGTATATGCTCTACTTACCACTCCGACCCGGCGCTTCTAATTTTTTATGTTGTTCCTAAAAATTTGATTAGAAATCTAGAAAATAATTGTCAGACTTTACTTTCGAAGGAGTGTTTTTGAGTATAGTTTTAAGCTTGCAGCTGATGACTACTAAAAACCCTCCCCCACAGGTGATGTGTGGTAATCACTTTCTAGCTTGAATGGGTCAATTGTGATTGTTCTGTTTATAGGAGTGTTGTCGTTAATGCTTGAAGAGCTTGCAGAGCAGCCATTATATTTGGTACTGGATCACTTATGCAACACTATTCATTCAACAACACCTTCACATGCCCAATTCCGTTCAGCTATCATACATGCAGGGTATAAAGTATCAGGTACTCATGCAAACGAGACTGGAATAAAAACTGATGCTCCTGTTTCAGGTAAGAATATCGGTGGTTGAAATAACAGTAAATCGTCTCTGTGCATTAGGGATTTTTGAACAAAGCTTCTGGCTTTGTAGCTTGAAGGTATGCTCAAATGTCACTCCTTCTCAGTGATTATTATTTCAACTGGAAATAGTTGGTTAGAGACTAAAAATAAAATTAGAAGAGAGGATAGACCTGTTCACCAATACATGAAAACGAGGCGTTGGCTGCTCAAAGTAGAACTTGATGCAATGCAATAACTGCAGTGCACAAAAAGAAAGCATTGCATTGCATCAAGTTCTACTTTGAGCAGCCAATGCCTCATTTTCATGTATTTGTGAATAGGTCTATACTGAGTACCAAAAAAAAACAATCTGTTGCAAAGTCAATATTTAAAATAAGATCAACTAATCACTGTGGAGGAGTGATATTTGAACATTACTTTAGGCTAGAAAGCCTGGAGCAATGCTCAAAAGTCCCTCCTCCACAGTGATTATATGTTCTTATTTCAAATATTGAATGTCGTTGAGTTAATACTCTTCTATGGAGTTGAATTTGTTGAATTTGTTCAAAATTAAACAAAAACGATGCTTCTTACTTTACTTTAAGGGAAGAAAAGTTTCGCGGTGTTTTTGTTTTTTTTAACTTTTTTTGCAAAAGAAAGTTCACGCGAAATATCGGAAATATAGGAAAGTTTATTTCCGCGAAGCTCCGAAAAACAGTGACCGCGAAAAGTTATTTCTGCGAATAAAACAAATATATTAAAAGCTTAAATTTTCATTTTGATGAATAAATCTATGCTTATATTCTTTTTGTTTGCTTTACATAATAGACCTATTCACAAATACATGAAAACGAGGCGTTATTTCCATTATTAGCGTTATAGAGGTAGTTTGCTTGGCTGCATATACAAAAGAAAACATGCATATTATTTTTGTTTATAGTCAGATTCGCGAAAGATTGTTCCAGCAAAATATCTTTAAAACGTTACGACCGCGAAAGTTATTTTCCGCAAAATGTAGTAATATGGTCTAAAACGGGAAAGTTAGTTTCGCGAAATTGCAAAATTTATACGAGACCGCGAAAGTTTCTTCCCTTTTTCTGGAAATAACTGTGGAACATTATCCATGGAGAAGTGTTTTTGAGTAACTATGCCCAAAAACCCTCCTCCGCAAGTCATGTCGGTCAGTAATTCGAGGCTTGAATTTGGAGTCCGTCCATTATTTGATCTGCTGACATTTGATTTAAAAAATATATTGCCTTTTTTTTATTATTATTATTTTTAATTGACAGTTTATGTATACATTAATCGTACATTCTCTTTTCCATCTAGTGATTTGGGATATTTTACGAAGTTGGGTGAAACTTCATCCTGTAAATCCAAAGAAAATAAATGAAAGATCTCCTGCAGCAACTCTCCTCGCTAAACCAATTAAGCTGGAAGCAAAGTTTGATATTGTTGAAGAAGCTATACCATTATCGAAGAAAATGAAATTAAGTCGTTTTCCGATCAATCCTGAAGCTGATTGGGGACCAAAAGCAAGGTAAGCATAGTTTATCTTTAAATTCATCTCTACCACTGACGCATATGTCTATCCTAGATATCATTTTTGTAGCTAATGGCGGACCTCCACTAGACGAGTTCTGACAGGTGACGTCACGTTTAACCGATGTAAGGCGTGATTTGGAAGGAAATCTTGCGAACGAATACGTCTAGTGGAGAAACGCTTTACGGCGTTTGTTTTTAAAAAGAAGAAGCGTGTCGTCCTAGTGTTCTAAATAAGAACAAACACAGGATTTTTGGGGTTTTTTACTAGCATTAGATAGTAAATTTTGGCTGAGGCTTAATTATGAGCGTGGCTGAAAATATTCTGAAAACTCTCTTCCACAATGATGACCGGCTGTTAATTCAAACTCTCAGCCTGAAGCTGTGTTATAAAATCTTTCCTTTGTAGTGCTTATTTTACTCTTATTTCGACTACAATTATCGTTTTTATCCATAGGGCAAAGCAAAGTAACCAATATGAAAGTCTCGCTGATAAACGCAAGGAACTACAAGGAAAAAGAAAACAGCGCACCAAAGAAACACTTGATCACAAACAATTTCCGTGTAAGAAACTTAAACGTGGTGAGTGTGATCTTGGAGACGAATGTAAATATTCTCATGAAATAAAAGCAGATAAACAGAATAAAAACAACGAGGTTATTATGGAAACCACGTGATGTAATTGAAAATAATTTTCAAAATATATTCTGTTTTATTGTCACAGTAATCTTAGAATTTACTGTTCAATGCCACCTGCGAAGAAGTAGCTATTCCCTGTGTTGGCAAAAACTTGTTTAAAGTCGGCGTCTTTACAGCGGACTTTGAACAAGTTTATGCCCACTGGGTTTATTGAGGTAATTTTCAAACAGTTATATCAGGCTTGTACATACTAAACCTCGTTTCCAGGGTTTCTGTCCTTTTCGGACGGCTCTCCGTTTTTCAAAAAGGCAATAAGTCCTGGGAACGAGGTTGTCAAATACTGAACAAAATAGAGTTATGTATTTAAATCATTCCTTTGCACTAGACGTAAAATAAGTTAATATTTCTTAACTGTCAATGTGATTAGGGCAATTTTCTCGTGCCGTTCCAAGTCTACATAATAACATATTATAACATAGATGTGGAGACCAAATATTCATTAATGGTGGGCTGAAGGATTTGTGCGAAATTACTTATCAGTAATGTTATAGAAAGCTGATTAGTTTACTTATTTAGCCACTAGCGGCCAAGTGACCAAGTATTATAACCATACCATTAGCCTAAATCACGCCATTAACCTCTAACCTATTATCTAAAATATATCCATAACCATACAATAACCATACAATAAACATGCCATAGCCACAACCATATCATACCATACCAAACCCACAACCATACCAAGACAATAACCATGACTAAAACAATAACCATACCGAAACCATAACCACAACCATCCACCAAAACCATTGAACCTTATCCATAAACCACATCTTACCATTCCATAGCCATGTTATAACCATAGCCATAAACTATAGTATGTAACAAAACCTAACCATGAACCGTAACCATAAACCATAGCCATACCATAATCATGCCATAACCATTACGATAACCATAACCACAACCATAAACCTTTATCCATAAACAAACCATAATCTATAACCCATAACCATAAACCGTAAATTGTAACCACAACCACAAATCATGACCATAAACCAAAACCATACCATAAACCATAAACATAAATTATAACCATATACAATATCCACAACCATACCATATCATAATCATACTATCATACCAAAATCATAAGCATACTAAAACTATAACCATTACGATAACCGTACACACAATTATAAACGATGCCCATAAACAATAACCGAAATTCATAACCCATAACCATAAACTGTAACCATGACCATAATCCATAAATTATAACCATAAAAAGTAACCATAAACCATAACCAAAAATCATAACCATAAACCATAGCCATACCATAACCATCCCATAATCATACCGTAACCATACCAAAACTATATAACCATTGCGATAACCGCAACCATAATCTATAATCCATAAACTTTAACTGTAACCGCAAACATAAACCATGACCATAATTCATAACAAATAATAAACACAAATACTTGGTAAAGTCAACGTCAACTTACCTTTAAATGGACATTTTCATTTTTACGGGTAGAAAGTACAAATCCTTAAGACATTAGCATTTGTCATTCTCTGCCTCGTTTTCAAGTAATACAATTTCTTCAAACATCGATAAAAACTTCCCGAATCAATATTTTCTTTCAAAATATTTTTTTACTATATGTTAAACGTCTGCCGCCCCTCCCCCTAGTAATAGGGTTAACATGCAAACTGTGGTTTATGCTTATGGTATATAGTTATTGTTTGATGTATGTATGGTTTATGGTTGTGGTTATGATTATAGTTTTGGTATGGTTATGGTATGATTATGGTATGGTATGGCTATCGTTATGGATATTGCTCATGGTTTATGCTCGTGATTTTTTGTGAGGATTTCGAAAATAAAGTTAAATTTACGATTGAGGTCATAATTATGCGCCATACGTCATTTCGGGAAAGGTCTATTAGCAGGGCAGTCTTAAACTTCAGTTGAATGATTAGAAATTAAAAGACGTGCTCGCATATAATCATCTATCATTAGATATTTTGTTGATAATGGAAGTATCTATTATAATGTAAAACATTTTTCGTGAAGGATTGACATGTAAACGTTGGATAAAGATAACTGGTAAGAGTTGATTTTCATTAGGCGGAAGATTTCGCCCGAAAGCCAAAAGAGGACTCCGCGTGAAGTCAATTTTTTTTACCATTCGAATGTTTACTTTTGGCTTTCGCATGGAGTTTTCTACCTATTTGAAATGAACGTTGATTATTTTATATTCATCATTTGTATTAGTGATATTTTTGCATTAAGGTTGATTTCCACGAGGCGAAAACTAAGAAGAAGACATTCCATCCAACCTCGTTCCCAGGGCTTCTTCTCTCTTGACGTTTAACTTTTCGAATCAGTGAAACTTAATTTTATTCGCGTACATTAAATTTTGCGAATTAAGGAATGAGAAGAGAAAAGTTTCTTTAAAATCTACTAAATTTTAATGCTAACTTATTTTAAACCGACCTATATTTTTAGCCGACGTATTTTTTAGCTGACCCATATTTTAGGACAGTGAGGAAGAGGTAGATTTGCTTATGGAAATTGAAGATGTGACAAGTTAAAGAAAAAGCCAATGTTTACGTGGTCTAGCTTTAGACTCTCGGTAGGCACTTTGATTAGCCTACTAAGACCGACTATTCTCTAGTCTAATGTTCAGAAGGCAGTTGAAATTGTAGAAGTCGCATATAGAGTGGCTGTAAATAACGTTGATTAAATTGCAATAAATATGAATGCAAACACTTTGTGTGTGTTTTTTAACATTTCCAACTATCTATTCTCTTGATAATATGACTAAAAAATAATTTTAGTCAGCAAAACTGACTGTATCTTCCTTAGGTAACCGATTTTAATGACTAAGTTTCTAACGGACTGATTTTAATGCTGACTAAGTTTATAACGGATTGATTTTAATGCTGACTAAATTTATAACGGACTGATTTTAATGCTGATTAAGTTTATAACGGACTGATTTTAATGCTGGCTAAATTTTACACCTTTCTTTTTTACCGATAAGGTACCTAGTTATAAAGTCTAACCATAAACAAGCATCTTTTTCATCATTATAGCGTTCAATATGAGTTGCTCGTCATTGCTTGGAACTATATTGTTTAACTATTTTAAGGTTATGATCTCATTGCTCATACATACTAAGATACATGTTTGTATAGTGATAAGAATCATGTATTACAGATGAATGAGGTAGATAAATTAAAGTAGCATTTTATCCGAATCATTTTCCTTCATCTAAATAATATTTGCCCTATTATCTCTCATAGTGGCGCCTATATCCGAATAATTAAGGTTTATGACTTTTGAAAAAGCAATTCTAGACCATAAAATAACTGCAAAGTCTTATCCCAATATTATTTTCTAAAATTTGCACCTTTTGTTATTTTGTTTCTGGTATCTGTATTTAACTTTGTGTTATTGGCAATAGAGAAAAGAAAAGAAAAAAAGGACTTAAGGTTACGTGTTTGGCGAAAGTTAAAGCTCCATTCCACATCTATGTTAAAGCTGAACCAATAATTAGGGATTAGCCAATGAGATTGCTTTAAGTAGCTAGATACGTTCATTTCTTAATTATAAGTTTTTTCTGTCAACGGACGAAGCCCATGCTTAGCGGACGAAACCCAACTTTGTCGGTCGAAGCCCAGTCACTTTTCAAATTAATTTAGCGTTCGAAACCTATATTTTTATTAGTTTTTTTTATTTCGCGGGGAAGCCAACATAATTGAAGGAATCAGTTAGATCAAATTCTCATTCTGTATTCAGTTTGCCTTGTTCATTATCTGGAACTGAATTTCTCCGCAGTGCAGTTTAGCATGTTCCTTTTGGCTTGAAACTGAAAAACTAAAAAATATCTGAAAGTTAAGTTCTACGCCTGGGCTTTGCCCGTAGACGGTAAAAAAATTGCGTGGAGCCTTATAAGCCACTATACGAAATTATAGAGTACTAAGGGAGTATACCATTACAGTTGAAAATTAAAACTATGTTAGTTGCTTGCTTTATTCAACAGGCTGAAAATAATAGTAGTAATAATAATAATACATTATTGAAAGGTGGACTTACTTATTTTCCCGCGCTGATGCGAATGCCGATATAATTAATTGGTCTATGCAATCTAAAGGCGTCGGTTATAATTAACTACTATTTTCTATTGCAATTAAGCATTACTAACTATTATTTAGCTGTAAGAAATTCACATAACTTTTTTAAATGACATTGGGTAATGTTCGAGTTGTTCGAGTTGGATAGTTGCTAACGTTTATGATATGAAACTTGGTAGACTTATAGAACAACTCAATACAAACACTTTGACTAAATATTTTTGACCTGATGACGTCATTGATATCTGCTATGACGTCATCAATGATAAAAAAATGCTGTAAAATGACTGTAAACCACTATTACGTATGACATGTAACTTGGTGCATTTATAGAAAAACTCAATAAAAAAACATTGACATAAACCTTTTCTTTCCAACCACTAATACTTATGGCATGAAACTTGGTACTCTTATAGAAAAATTCAATGCAAACACTTTAGCATAAAGTTTTTTAATTGATGACGTCATTAGTACCTCCTATGTCGCCATCAGGATCAGTTGTTTTATGGTCTGTAAAATATATAATCTGGTCTGGAAAAATATGGTCTGTTTTCGATACTTTGGTATATTTCATTTAGTATTTCCATAATTAATACCTGTCCAAAAGTTATCCTAACATCAGAGATCATTTTAACAAAATTTTATATTTTCTAAAAAATTACCCCCTGTTCAGAATTAGGTTACCCCTGCAAAAATAGCGCGAAAATTCAAAACAATAATTAATGATCTTAGTACATTTGTTTTAACAAACTAAATAATTATTCACAAAAATCTGTAGAAAATTGCCACATCTAATGTGTGAGTAGAGTTTCATGTTCTAATTTAATTTTAAATATAACAAGGCAGCATTTAAATGGATCCCTAAACAAGATTTACCATTATAAGTTCTGTTTACATGGACATCTCATATAGGGTAAAGTTTCAGAATGGGTTAAACAAACTTAAATTTCTCTATTTGTAAACATAAATCCTCTCTCAAGATTGATTTGTTATGATGCAACTAAGAGGAAGTTAGTATGATTTTAATTATAGATAATTACCATTTAATTAGTTAATGATTTGGTGATAACTATGTTACTGCATGGTGCAATTATATGATGATATTCTCTTAGCCCTTGTATGTAAACAAGAGTAACTGGACATCATAGTGAGTTGAAAGGTTTCCATTGAGCTGTCCGATTACAATTATATTTTGTTTACATGACAAGAGCTAAATGAATCTAATTTCGGTGCAAATTTCATTTAGACAGCCTTTATACATACCATACTTTAAGAGCACAAAGTTTCGCGAACAGATAGTTTCGCGAGGAAAAAATTCGCGACATTTAAGGCATAAACTTTCGCGAATTGACAATTATTCACGATTTTACGGGAAAAAACTTTCGCGATGGGGAAAAAACAAGAAAAATAAAACTCTTCAAATTCATGTTTTACTTCATTATTTTCGAGTTTAGACACCTACATCTCTCCTCCCCAACGCCCTCCTCCCACTCAGAATCCTCATCACTATCGTCACCACGTATTTTCGTTCTGCACAGAGCTTTAAATTCTTCCACTGTCATATAGAAACGAAAACGGTTTCAGCTGTTAATAAGGATGTAAAAAATGAGGATTTTTTGAAAGGAAAAAAATTTCGGCGAGATAAAAATTAACCGCAATTTCGCGTGAAATTTTTTTTGCGATTTTGTGATTTAAAATATTTCGCGGCAGAAACTTTAGCAAAAATGGCCAAAATTCGCAAAACTATCTGTTCGCGGAACTTTGTGCCCTTAAAGTATATGAAAATTCAAACCAGTTTGAAAATAAGTTGTGTTTATATGGACCTCTCATATAGTGAAAAGTTTCCCACCCGGTAAAACGGACCTTATTAGGACTGTTTTCTCTTTTTGTAAACAAATATTATTTCTCGTGATGGGTTCTTGGTAAATCTTTTGTTATTATGAAGTTATGATAATGTATAATAATTCGTATACAGATGATTATAATTTAATTAGCTTGTAATAATTAAAGATAAAGATTTTTGCCTACAAGACCTAAATGAAATGTCGTACCGGTATAAGATTTTCAAAGTATTGAACCGGGTAAAACGAACCAAAATAGGGCAGTTTTCTCTGTTTGTAAACAAATATTCTCTCTCCAGATACAAGACCCAAATGAAATCTTGTAACGTAAGCATTTCATGTAAACAGATACTTTGCTTTTGTGTTTCTTCTTCCTTTTCGATGCGAGATTTTCTGCTGTTTCTTTATTGGACTGTATGTGGCTTTCGTATTTCTGTTCTGTTTAACTATTTCTTACAGTATAGTGTAGAGTTCCTGTAGGTTTCTACCTGATCTTAGTGCTGATCAATCATGTGATGCCGTTTGTTGTGAGGCTTGGCAAATTCATAAGCTGATTTGCACTTTTGCTCATAGGGCTCTGTGATCTGATCCAAGACTAGCATAATAAGTGTTAAAAGTTACGATATCCTTCACTGAATTGGACCATTTCTTATTTACTAGAATGTAGTCAACAACGATTTTTGACTTGTCTTATCTGACAAGTAGGTCCACAGTTTCCCCTTTTTCTTTTGGAATTATGTGTTCGTGCTTAGCATGTTGCATTCTAGCGCTAGGTCCAGTACAACTTGTCTATTTTGTTGCTTCTTTCGTGATAAGTTAATTTTGCATCATCTACACCAATGTGGACATTAAAGTCTCCATTATCATGAGAACATCATGTTTGACTAGTTCCTTTATGGTGTTGGTTAAATTTGTCTAGCGTTCTTTAGCGTATTCTGTTCCTTCTTGTGGGGAGTAGTGACCAATTGTTTTTGGTTGCAGGATTTCCATTGCATTTTGCAACGAGAATTAATTTGTTGAAACACTTTACTTCTGTCAGTGTACGTTCTGTGGATTTATCCAAAAATATTCCAACTTCACCGCAAGTTGCGTTATGTTCGTTTTTTCAAGCCATTTAAGTTATCAATGTATTTCCTTGCATTTGTTTGTAGTCGGTTTCAACATCTTCGTGTATTATCTTATGGTCGACGATTCCCGTTATGTGTGTTTTTGACTCACTAAATATTTTAGAGAGTACAATTTGTTGGAATTCTTTTAAGTAAGGTTGTTCTATTAATTGAGTCTAAAGCTTTACTCGTATCATGCATTAGTAAATATATAGTTTCATTTAGTGATGTTATTGTTCTTTCCACGAGTTATTTTGTGTTAAATACATGTTCGGTGGTGCTTCTCCTTTCTTACACTGCTTGACTTTTATGCTGCTTATTCGATCATTCACGGTTACTGCTTTATTGTGTAGACTTCCACTGGCGGCATTGTATGTTTCACTGGTGTCAAGTTTACCAATTTTGAAAATTTTCTTTGTAACTCTGAGTTCAGTATTGGAGGTTGTTTCTTAATTTTGGTGGTGTCCCAGTACTATTTTCTTATGGTTATATATAAGGGTGTACCCAGTGGGAAAATACTTGTTCAAAGTCCTCACCTCTCCCGCGCTTATTCCAGCACCTCTTCTTAATAAAGTTAGAAGAATCTCCCCTGTTTATTTATACTGCAGGGTACCGATTATTCTTAAAGGTACATAATCACCTTTTTTGGTCAAATTTTCAATTTCTATGTCAAATGGATAAGTGACACACACTGAAC
>JAULBZ010005417.1:0-13448 GCA_032360805.1 Neoturris breviconis | reverse complement strand
CCAGAAGCATTATAAGTTTTATTTGGGAAACCAAGATGACGTTATATTTCCAAATCTAATATTTCGACTTCTATCCCTATAACCAAAATAATTTGTAGTTCTTGTATACACATCAAATTTGATTTCATAACAGAAATATATACGTGTGTAGTCAATCTCGTTCCCAGGGGCTTCTTGCCTTTTCGAAAAGGCAAGAAGCCCTGGGAACGAGGTTGGTGTGTAGTATATTAGCTTATCTTATGCTCAAAAACCAACCTCGTTCAGGCAAGAAGCCCTGGGAACGAGGTTGGCTCAAAAACCTCTCATCCGCAGTGATTATTTTGAGCATTATTGTGTATATATTTCTATTTATAAGAAACAGCTTTGTAAGAAACAGCACCGAATTGACACTCTCCTACGCAGAAGTTACCGAAGGCAAAAAACCAAAAAACATCTGCGGTGGAGTACCGAAAAATAGAAAAGAAGCAAAAATTTGAAAAAGGTGGAGTGCCTTCTTAAGATGCCCTTTCTCCCCTCCTTTTTCGCGCGCCAGCTGGGATTTGCAAACGGTAAGAAACCAAACCATATTTATTTTTCAAGATTTTAACCCCTATCTTTCATTTCGTATTTGTAATTTTTGTTAAGTTTTTATTAGCAGTACGCATCTGACTCCTTATAAGAAACAAATAAGAAACTCGAGTTCCAAAATATCGGGAAATAATAAGTGCTCGCTTCAAATCCCAAGTTTCTTATTAAAAAAACGTGCATAGCTCGTCAATTTCGTAACGAAAAAATATTGACCCATGCATTAGCCCCCTCCCCCTCTAACGAGTATAATTTCCTAAAAAGGGCCTTTGAATTGTATCAGCATACGGGTTTATTTTCGTTTTTTTTACGGTATTTGCATGGTTACCAGGGAGAAAGTTTCGTTCAGATAAAAATAGAGAAGCGCTGGGATTGAAAATTTGAGTTGCAAGCATAATACTGTTATTTTTATCGTTTTCTGCAGAGATGCTTAATAACGTCTATCTCTGGACTTCTTGTTACCCAACAAGGAGCGAAACTCAAAATGAGATTAAAATGTTACTGGAGATGGCGCTACGAACTGAAGCAGTTTCTGATATCAGTAAACAATTTTGCAAAAGGATATTAGTAAAATTGATTTTAGGAATAAAAACATATCTACCATCAAGTGTAACTCGTCCTCTAGAAACCCTGGTCAAGATTTTCTTTCATCGAATTGAGTTATAAGATTAAAAATAATTCCAGATGGAACGCCTCTGTGCCAGCAAGTTAAATAATGGCGGATTATTATTGAAACAATCGATGGACGTACCTATTCACAAATACATGAAAACGAGGTGTTGGCTGTTCAAAGTAGAACTGTGAACAAAAAGGAAGTTATTGCGTTGCATCTAGTTTTACCGAATAATTAACTAGACGGTTCAAATTTCATATATTACTGATATAAGGAACAACATACTATTAATGTCAGCCTCAATTCTGCCTCGGCTGTGCCCAACACCACCTGATTTTTTTCCTCAGACGTTGGTTTTTGAAAGACATCTTTCTTATAAGGATCGAAAAAAAGAGAAAAGGCACACTGGGGACAGTCTCTTGTCTGTTCCGTTGTTATCTAGTGCAACATAATAATGTCGCATGTGGCGATAAAATGTTTGCAAGGAGTCTGAATTACAAATAAAGTAATTTTTTAACCTACAGAATACCTTACGTGGATAAATTTTCGCATGGGTAAAAGTTTGCGTATTTCGCGGTTTTTCTTAGTAAAATCCGCGAAAATTAATCCACTCAAAATCTGTTTAAAACCAGCCATCCGCGAAAATTAATCCACGCGAAATGTAAATTTTTCTTTCTCTCATTTTTTAAGGGTTTTTGGGCAAGAGGAAACAAAAATTCATTGATCCGCGAAATTAAATCCACGCGAAAAGCAAAAGTTTAGCCATCTGCGAAATTAAATCCACACGAGGTAATAATTGGGTAAGGGTTGATTTTTATTAGGCGGAAAATTCCGCGCGAAACCAAAGAACAAACAATAAACATTTTATTGGTAGAAATTGACATTGCACTAGGTTAAAAAGTGGACATCTCGAATGGGAAAGAATTTCGATAATTTTTTTAAAAGCAAAACTGGGAATACCATATTGTTTGTCCGTCGTGCATAAGCATTCACTTGGCCTAAAAGCCTTACATATAGATATGCATTATAAATCTGAAAGAATGAAAGGAACCTATCCCGATGACAGCCAAAAAAAAGAAAATACAGAAGTTTATTTTCATTGTATACGAGTTCTTTGAACATACTACTTGTCACTTCGTTATATAAACATGAATCCTTAAAAAAGTATATATTATTTTTCTTATATACAATTCCCAGTGGACAAACGACGTCGAAACAACGTCGCGAGTTTGTTCTGACGTCGTGTACCGGCAGGGTTATTTCTGTAGCAACTGTCTTTGTTGATACGTCTGATGTTATGTTTTTTGCTATAGTGTTTTATGTGCTGCTTATGGCCTAATCAATCGTCCAAACGTAAAACATTGATCCAAATTACTTATCAACGCAATGGAAGTTTGATCATATTGTGATATATATTAGAATTTTGCGCGTCAAAGAATCCAATCAATTGCATTATCTTTGACTTAGCAAGCACTCATCCTCTACGGAAATAAAGTTTGATTTCAATCTTGCAAGTCAGAATATAACTGTCGGACATCACCTGTGGAGGAGTGGTTCTAAAGTCTAAAAACACTTCCCCACAGTCTGGCAATTATATATTCAGGTTTGTCTTGTCGTCTTCGTTTGATGATTTGTTTTGCACTGATATCTTCCAGTGGGCAAAAACTTGTTCAAACTCAGCAGTAATGACGCTAGAACAATGTTTTTAATGTTGTTCCGAGCGTCTTTACTCCAGACTTTGAACAAGTTTTTGCTCTCTGGGATTCTTTCTCTTTTCTTTGCACGGATTTCGTGTAATAACTCATGCACTATATGGCATATTTGTCCATTTAATGAGAAACTTCCACGTGGCATCTGGTTCATCTGATCGCCTCATTATACCATCGGATGTCACTAAAATAAATATTAACAATTTTCCGAATTAATTATGCAGAAATAAAATCCGCTTATTTTTATGAAAAACGTACATCAGTTTAGAATTCTACACTGCAAATTACCATTAAATGAATATATTTACAAATACACCTATAACATTCGACATACTCTGCTTCGTTTTCAAGCAACACCACTTCGATAAAATCTACCAGAATCATTATTTTCTTTCGAGAATTTCAATTTTTATACAATTTTTGGTGGGGATTTCGAAAATTAATATTAGAATGTCTGAAAATGAAATTAAATTAAGAAATGACGTCACAATTATGGGTGATACGTTATTTCGGCGAAGGCCTATTCGAAACAAAGAATAGCTTAGAAGTAAAATTAAGCCCATCAACTAGAACAATTCAATTTTAATTAGTATTTTCATCGTTTAATTGACAGTTTCATCGTATTATATAGAGTGCGCTATTATTCGCGGGTGTGGAAGCGCAGCTTATCTCCTGCGCCCTAAGTTAAAGACATGCAGGTCAGAAAACCAGACATTGTTTTGATTTGTTTTGACAACAAACATCAGAATTCATTGCAACAACGCTTCTTAGATATCAAACTTCGTAACGCGGCAAATCTGATGAAAACAACGATTATGTGGAATTGGTTCATTTTTTAATAAATATGATCAAGAAACCGACTTTATTCTTTTCCAAACTAGACTTTATAGATTGAAGTTTGTATTATCGATGATTCGGAGGATACAGTAAGTATTCCAAGAAAAACGAACTAATGTTTTTATCGCTGACACAAAATTATTATTTCATAAGACATGTGCTGCTTCCTCACCCCCGGGAATTATAGCGCTCTCTGCTAGTATAGTAGTAACGAAATCCCCTCACAAAAACAACCAAGTTTCGGTAAAGTGTAGCAGTATATTAGTAGCGCATTTCCACAGTTATAAATTGGTACCTCAAATCTTCTTGTTTGTAACAAAATAATAGCTACGTATGGGGATGGGGATGGTAAGGGCTAAACAGAAGAAAATCTGTGAGAGCTTTGGGTGTGTCACAGTTTGCACCCCCCCCTAACTTTTGCGGGGGTTGGAGAATTTTTTATGTTTTCAAATGAAGGGTTGGAGAATTTTCGCTCTTTGGGTGGGGGGCTTCATCAGGAAGTGGGGGCCTAATATTATTCATCGGGGGGAGGGGAATTTTTTTCAAAATTGTATACTTATTTCATGATTAGGGACCATCTCAAAAATAATATATACAGAGGAGAGTCAACGATCTTGCAATGGATTCGAAGAAACCAATCCATTGCAAGTTCGTTGACCTAACCTACTTCTGTATAGATTCATTTTTGTTAAATTTTGCCATGATGAAGGGGATCAATATTTTCAGTGAGGGGTTGGAGGATAGGTGCTAACTATGTGTGTACTCAGTTACAATGTTACAAAAAAACAGGACATACTTACTGGCAATGATGAACGTTGAAACAGGCATAAATGTTTGCTCCATTGGATACTTTTCTTCATTTCGTCTTTTATCAACGTTAACATGATCACATGATGGTAAAATTATTTTATCTTTTATAAAGTGCTCTGAATTTGATATTTTGTCATATTGCTTTTGTTGAATCGAATAAAGTCTTTTAGAATCTAAAACTATCATGACGTACGCAGAATCCAAGGTCGAATATCCGTATATGAGACCAGTACTGCCATCTTCGCCAAGTATGATATCAAGGCGAGGATGTATTTCTAAAAGGAACGGAATGAAATATATTTAATTTACCGTAAATGATCGATTAAACGCCCCCCGGCCAATTAAACGCCCCTGTCGAATAAACACCTCAATTTTTTAAAAAACGTCCCTGTCAAATAAACGCCTTCCGGGCATTCATTCGATTATTCACGGTAAATCATGAATCATTTCTGAAGAGTAGAGGCAATTGATCAGGATATTTAGAACTATTGAAATCTACTTAAAAATATAGTCTATCGTAGGAAAAATGTTTTTTATTGGTGTTAGGTTAAAATAGTGCGGTTAAATTTCATTAAGTTAATGGAAGGCATAAAGGTTACACGGTGAAACATTTGTTTCAGCAATCATAGAAATTATGCAGCAATACTTCTAAACATTTCTTTCCGGTGTATTTCACGTGTGTTTCATCGTGTATTGTGCGTATTAATACTTTTATAGACCTTGAAAGATTTCATTGACACACTAAAAAGTATTTTAGGCGATTTTAGGCGCAAGAAAATTCTTAACATCGATGTTTAGAATTTTCTTGTCTCGTGAAATACCTTCAAAGAATACCGACGCAGGCGACCAAATTATGCTTGAAAGAAGTATTTGAAAGTATTTCTGAAAGAAATGTTGCACTGTGTAATAGGACCTCGATATATGTTAGAAATACTATGAAAGAAATATTTAAAAGTATTTCTGGAAGAAATGTTTCATTGTGTAATGGGACCTTAAGCATTAATAAAAAAAATAATTATAACCAGTGGGCCAAAACATGTTTAAAGTCCGTAGTAAAGACGCTAGACTTTAAACAGGTGTTTGCTAACTGAGTTGTAATATATATCATCCAAAAATCCCAGCCGGCAAAAACCTGTCCGAAGTCAGCAAAATAACGTTAGAGCAATGTTCTGTGAACGCTGTTCTAACGTTATTTTGCTGACTTTGAACAGGTGTTTGCTGGCTGGGATATCAAATGAATCGTAAAATGAATCTTATTAAAAAGGTATCACATTTAAGTAAATGGTGAACCTCAATTAACCGTCGGACAGCACCTGTAGAGGAGTGTTTTTAGGTACCTAATAATGCTCCTCCGCAGGTGATGTTCAACACTTATTTTGTACCAATGGAATGTCTTCTTTTGGCGGAATTTTCTGCCTGATGGACATGAACGTTTATTGCAACCTCGCTCCCAGGGCTTCTTTCCGCTATTTGAAGGGAGGAACGGCACGCCGTTTTTAGAACACAAGAAAAATACTTGTTACCTTTCCATGTATCACCAAAGTCAGAAGAATACAAACAACCAAAAGGACTAAAAATAAGCAATATTTACACTTGCTGTATAGTAAACCTACTTGAATAAAATAGGCAAATACAATCTATGCATTTACTACAACAGTCAAACAAAAGCACTTTTTTAAGGTAAAATTATATCAAATCAGTGTGAAGGAGCGCAGTGAAATTTCATATCATAGCCTGAAGCAATGCTCAAAAATCATTCCTCCACAGTGGATATATATTGCATACACACATACATCATAGCATTATGTGCACACCAAACAAAAAAGAGAATATCCTATATTATAGTATTCGTTGTGCATTTAAATACTTGTGTATATGTATGTATATGTATATATATATGCATAGTTATATGCATATGTATATATGTATTCATATACATATGTATATGTATATGTATGTACATAAGTTATGCACATAGACTATAACACATATTATATTATTTGACTATAGTATGTTTATGTTAGTAGAAACCATGTAGTTACTTTTTTTTATAAAAGTTTAACATTTATATCTAATACATAATATCTAAATGGTGGTTGCCATCATCTGCTATTAAAATTAATAAATAAAGAATAATGAAATAGAACATCAAATTTCGTTAAAACAATCCATTATTTTATTAAAAATATCTTCCTCTGTTGACTTGTGTATTGTCATTATATTTCTAATTAGCATTGGGAGTAATTAATAATGCTATAAAAACCAAGTTATACTCATGATAGTAATTAATGTTTTACGACCCTAAAGTGGATAACATTAAGCTTCCTAAAATCAAAATAGAGACTTCAATTCTGGAAATTTTAAAAATTATTTTTATAAAAAATATCACTTAACATCTCAAAAAATTGAAGAGGGAGCTTCTCCAAAATACTATTGTCTGCCAAATAAGATTCGTGGCCAAAATCTCATAGAAAAGGTATTAAAGTCCAAATGTGATTCTGGTTAAATCCTTATAAACTGGAGTCAACAAAAATCATAAATTGAACATTATGTGAATGAATGTAAATCAAATTTTCTAAAATTTTCTAGGTCTCCACTTTTGAAAAAATCGCTTTCGCCGATACTCGGTCCCAAATTGACGAAATTGAAAAGAAATCGGACAGATGTGTCGTAATATTGCTCGAATGCGATAACCAAATTTCAGGACGGTACTACGCCTTTTCGGTCCCTTTTGCCCAAAACTCGGGACCGAGTGGACGAAATCGAAAATATTTTGGCAAGACCTTCTAGAATATCGCCACGAATGTTGGTACCGAATTTTGACGCAAAGTGATAACAAATAGCCCATCCAAACTTTGTTTAGTTGCATACTTGTTTTTTGTTTTTTAGGGAATATATGGTAAAAAAATATAGCAAAGAGGTTTAATATAGTAAAAATAAGATAATAACAAACATAATAACAAAACAAAATCCTTCGATTTATTATTCAATTTTAATACCAATTTGGTTGGTACTAGTTCAATAGCGTTCTCGTTTTCCATTTTTTTCCCACTTTTTTGTTCCTCCTTTGAATTTGTATGGTCCTGTACATTTTACAAGCATCATAAAATTTATTAAGCGAACAAAACAGGAAAATTAACCAGGTACCTTTTGTTCTGAAATGTGACGCAAACAAACAACGTATTAATTCCAAGGAATAGCATGCGACAATTAAAGTCTAAAGAAATTAGACTTTGAAACAAGTACAACTATATAACAAAACTATCAGGAACCATCTCCAAAATTCGTCTCAAAAAGTAGATATTTTAGCAGCTTTAAAGAAGTCAATATCAATAAATTTAGGGAAAATTAATCTACAATATGAAGAGTCAACGAGATTGCAATTGATTGGTTTCGGTACGAAGAAACCAATCGATCGCAAGATCGTTGATTTAGCACTCTTCCCTGCAAACAAATTTTGGAGATGATCCTTTAATATAAACAAGTAATAATTGGTGTTATGTATGTCAACGAGCTTGCAATGGATTAATTTCTTCTGTGCGAAGACGGTCTCCTCCAAATTGATCATTCTATTATATAGTTCAAATAAATGAAATTGGTTAATTACCAGGTATTTCCGCTGATTGCAGGTTCTTTGTGAAATATACTCCTAATTTATCAGTCACCCATTTTTCTTTTGCTAAGAGGTATAAAAAAAAATCAATTTAGTAGTCTGCTGTAAATACGAAATAATAGTTTTTATTAAATGATAATTAGTTGAACGTAAACAGATCAGACCCATTGTAATTTTTTTTGGTAATATGATTTTATAGAGGAAACATCTTCCGGTATGCAACAAAGTAGTTATCACTAAAATTTGCAATATTTCCTATTGAATCTCAAAAAGAAAAAAGAAGAAAAAAAGTACCAACTACAGCTCATTACAGATAGAAGCTAAAATATAAAGAGTAGTACAGTGTAAAAGACTACCAAATATGGTCCAATATATTTCCATATATGGACTGCGTATTTCCATATGGACTATGTATTACCATGCATGGTTATATAAGGGACATTGTTCGGCAGACTTTTACACTGTGTAGTACGTACTGTAACAAGTATATCCATCACCAACATATAATGTTATATTACAAGTACAATAAAATGATCCAATAGTATTTACACATAAACTATGATTCGATGAGCAAACAGTATTTACATTATCACATTCATTTACATCTAAAAAACAAAGTCCTTATATCTCAGTGGGTAAAAACTTGCTCAAAGTCTGCAGTAAAGACGTTCTAGTCTCTTTACTGAAGACTTTTGAACAAGTCTTTGCCCACTGGGCATTAAGTACTTCATTTACAATCACAAAATTTATTTATAATAAATTTCAATGGTGATATAGAAGAAGAAATTGTGTAAATATTCAAGGTCTTAGAATTTTTTTTGGATTTCTTAAGGAAAGTAATTTTTGTGGGGTTTTAATATTGCAGGGTCGAATTTAAAATTTTTCGTGGGTTTTAACTATCGCATTGCAGCAATACCGTACTTTTTCGCAGTATTTCCATTTCACTGCTTGGCAAATTCGTGTTTTTTCGCTATTTTTTCAATTACATTTCTTTGTAGGTTTCATCAAGACATAAATTTAACGCTATTCTCGACCATTATTAAAGTCGCATAATCACCCTAGTCAACATTTTAAAATCTATATCAAGTTCACTATTGGCAATTGCTGATCACACCCTGAAAATTAAAGCATTTATAAATAACAGAAAGTGGGTCAAATAAGCAATTATTTTTATCAAAAACTAGCCACAACTTCGTGTAGTCACGCAGAAAAGCGATGAAGTTTGGCCAAACAATATGGCTGCCGCAGTTAGCATAAAAAATACTTTAATTACTCGTATCTCCACTAATAGTTGTCTTGAAAGAATGAAATTTTCAGAATGTGCTACTGACATTACAAGCTTTCATGTTATTTATTTAGAATTTTGACCAAAATAGGGTGATTATGTGACTTTAACTTACAAATTTCACAGTGAAGCACGACCAGAATTTTTCGTGGGTTATTAATTTTGCGATTGCAATCCATGAATTATCTGCGAAAAAGCCAATTTCTATGAAAACTGCAAAATTTAGTTCCTGCAAAAAGTCCCTATAAGGTACATGATTTTCAAATGTGAGTCTCTAATAGGGACGTTTGACATGACTAAAAAATCTATTTAAATTATAAAGGATTTCTCAATTATTTGAGTCCAAATTACACGATTTCTTCTGTAAAAAAGTATGTTTAGCTAAATGTGTCCCGTGATCAAAAGAGTTCCTGATATTCAAAATGGATGAATAGGCTGGTCAGTACTCATTCAACATAATAACAAAGCTTTTCAATAAATAAAATTGCAATGCAATAACTTTCTTTTTGTGCAGTGACTGGAAGTAAAAAAAAAAGGAAAATATTGCATTGCAATAAGTTCTACTTTGAGCAACGGACCCCTCATTTTCATTTTTTTACGAAAAGGCCTATTGACAAAAAACAAACTTGTAACTGATTCAATTACCATGATTGTAACGAATATTGATATGCCCTGGATCAGCATGTCCATAAAAATTTCCATCAAATATCTGTACTTGTCCATAACAAGCAAAAGATGCCATACAGTTCATAGTACCATCTACTTCAACACATGTAAATTCCTGCTGCAGATCATCTAAACTTTTCATGTTGATCATTAGGAATAATGTATTTGCACCATAGAACTTTTGTTCATTATGTTGAACAACTCGCGAATATATTTTCTTGGTAGAATCAGTAGTTATTGTTTCGTTTTTTATTCTGTTTACAAAATACATGTGCGTGTAATAAAATGGTCGAAAACTTGTAGTGCATGTATAACCATGTTCAAGACCGGTAAAAGGAAGTGACAACTGATATTCTTTGTAACTCATATAAAAACCAATATTTGCAGTAAGGGCTAAAATAAGGTGTGATAGTAATTAAACAGGTAATCAAGGTAATTAAGCAGGTAATCAAGGTAATTAAGAGCAATGAAACTTGATACAACAATGCTCCGATAAAAAACTATTTTCTAAGGTCAGAATTTTGCTATTAAAATAATCCCTTCAAAATTTAATCGGTCTAACATATTCTTTAATTAACAGAGTGACCACCCAAAATTATCAATGGAATTCCAGGTGATTCACAGTTATTTCCAGGTTATATTTTCTATTTTTCCAGGTGCACTCAATGTTTTTCAAAAGCTTATGTGTGGAATTTAAGCCCTGAAATAAGCGTCCGGCATCAGTCAACATTCGGTACGAAACTGAGAAATTACGTATTACCAGGTGCGATTTTTAAGAACTTCCATTTTTCCAGATAATTCCACGAAACAAAGATTTCCAGATAAATTTCATGTTTTCCTGGTACAGTGGCCACACAGAAAAAAAGTTGAAATGATTAAAAGGTCGCATACTTATGGGTACAGTAGTATAATGAATATTGAAAAATTGTAACATACAAGAATACTTTGGCTTTCAACCAAAATGGAAACAAACATGGTATACCATGTGTGAAATTTATCATATAGTAATTATGTCCAACTGAAACCATCTCACATAATTACTTAGTATCTTTTTATGAAAACTAGAAAATAAAACAGCTGATAATTTCTGTTGGCAATTAACGCATTTAAAGTTAATTTCAATCTAACGTTAAGTGCGTTCATTTTTTGTTTTATTTCCTAGTTTTCACAAAAAAACACAAAGTAATATTGTGAGATGGTTTCAGTTTGACAGTTAATTTCAAACTTTTCCAAAGATTCAAGTTAAAAAAAAAAAAAATTGAAAAACTTTGCTTGTACATTCCGATAAGCTTGCAATAAACTATAACTCTAAAGCTAACAATAAAGAGTATTCTACTCACGTAAATGACAACCACGAAAAATGGTTTGATAACACAAATTGAGATACGTAGGATAACTACTTGATAATGTCTCTACAATTATTCGAAACTCGGTTCCCTCTATTGGTTCATATATTCGTATTTGTGAGGTGCCATATGTACTTACGGTAATAGCCTTAAAAACAATAAGTAAAATACATGCATATTGAGTAAATAAAACCAAACCTGGTATTTACTTATGATGAATAAGAACAAATGGGTCTATACCACACTTATTTGAATAAATGCCACCCCCTTCCTACGAGAAGTTACAGCTCTGTTTAAGTTAGAATGTAAAGAAGGCCAAAACCAACATAATCCTCCTAAAGTGAGAGTGATGAGGATGTTAAAAGATATCAAAGTTGTACAGGGAATTATATGGGAAGATATTGGGCATCAAGCCTGAATATAACTGCCGGACATCACCTGTGGAGGAGTGTTTTTAAGTATAGTGTTCAGCTTAAGAGCTGAACACTATACTCAAAAAACACTCCTCCATAGGTGATGTCTGGCAGTTATATTCAGGCTTGGGCATACTACAAAGGTTTTTGTGTTTTCTTTGATTCGGAAAATTAAACAAACGCCCTGTTTATTTTGATAAATACAGTACCCAGTGATTAAAAAACCTGTTCAAAGTCAGCAATAAAGACACTAGAACAACGTCGCACGACATTGTTCCAGTGCTCACTGGGTATATTTTACCTCATCTCGTCTCATTTCCATATATGGACTGCGTATTTTCATTGGACTGCGTATTTCCATATAATGTATTATGTATTGCCATATGTTCTCAGTTTAGAAACTTAACTAAATATTTGTGTGCTATCATTCTGAACAGATATTATAAGACATATAGATAGATATTACTTACCATAATACGAATGCCCGTAGATATTTACCATATGGGTGTTCGTAGACATTATTAAATTTGGGCAATCATAGATGTTACCATAGATTAGCGGTAATAGATATTACCATAATGTGGGTGATTATTGATAATACCATTATGGGTGGTCATAGATATTACCATAATGAGAAGCCATAGATAGGATGAAATATGGGTGTTCATAGATATTACCATATTTTTTACCGGCTGGGAAGAGGCTCACATATAAAAATTTATAAGAACATTGAGACTCAGACAAAATTTACTGGCTATTATAAAAAAGCTGTACGCATTATATATTCAGTGGGTGATATGGGTGATCATGGGCATTACAATATAATGGGTGGCCATAGACATTACCATATATGCGTGGCCATAGACATTATCATAGGTGCAGGGCCCAAAATAACAGCCGGTCATCACTGTGGAGGAGAGTTTTTCAAAGGAAAAATCTCTCCTCCACAGCGATGACCGGCTGTTATTTCGAGCCCTGTAGGTGGTCACAAACATTACCACTTGGTTACGTTTGAAATTTAATTTAAATAATATTACTTCTACGAGAAAAATTATGTATGATTTTGTCGGTATGAAAGCACAAAACCGTTCATAGACGTTTGCCAAATAAAAACATAAATTAGTCAACATAGAAAACAAACCTGTTACAAACAGAAAATACCTACTTGAACAAGACTATCAAAAGTTTGATGAGAAGTGCAAATCTACTAATAAGATGAATAAGAACGCACCTGATTTTGGTCAGGGTAAGTAAACCACTCATTTCTATCACTAATTTTATACTGCAGTAATACTCTTCTTATGCTATTCGTTAACAAGTAAATCCTCCATATTGTGTAAGGTACCGGACCAGATTTTATAGAATTATATGAAGTACTTTGCGGATGCGGACTATGACAAAATGTTGGATTTGTTGTTGTACCGTTGTCATATAAATCATACCAATCTGCTTCATTGGAACATGCACCTAACATAATAAAAATAAATAGGCTTTGTAAGGCAGGCTTTACATTAACCGCTAAATGAGTTTCACCCTAAACGATCTTGCATTTGATTGGTTTCTTCATACAAAGAAACCAATCAAATGCAAGA
>JAULBZ010005416.1:0-13448 GCA_032360805.1 Neoturris breviconis | reverse complement strand
GTCACACGTCGATTTCTACCAATGGAATGTCTTCATTTGGATTCCGCGCGGAATTTTACGCTAATGGAAAACGGCCTAAAAGGGGCTCTTTTATTTTTGATACAAATTTGACGAAGTAGCGCTTGTACCGAGTTCTATGGATATATAATGTTTATATGTATAATTACATGTGTATCGATGTATTTTTTTCGTGTGAAATTAACATATAACTGTGAAAATAGTTGTTTACTCTCTCAAGACCTCGTCGGAATATGTGCTAATTAATCTAATGTGTGTACTTTGGAGACAACAAGTGCGGCTGCTAATGAACTCGCTATAATTAATTATCAATTTTTAATACCGTTTTACTCTTGGGAATAAATTATACATGAACATCAAAAAGGAATAAAGGGAAGCGACCTAGTGAATAAGAACTTGTTCAAAGTACGCAGTAAAGACGTTAGAACAACGTTTTTAACGTTGTTCTAGCGTCTTTACTGCGGACTTTAAACAACTTTGTGTCCAGTGTGGAAATGTATTATGACACGTCATGTCAATTTATTTTAATAACAAGGAAACATATGGTGTGATACGGTGTGGTATTACAGTGTAAAACACCATATTTGGACTGTGTATTACGATATATGGTAATAAACAATTTAAATGGGGAAATGTATAATCTGAATGGGGGAATATACGGGACCGTATTCGACAGCCTCCCATGCTGTGAAAAAAAAGTAGTTCCCACGATTTAAAATTTAGTAATGTTTACAGTATGTTGTTAATTATGCTGTCAATTTATAAGAAATAATAAAAATATAAAAGTATATATATTGGAATAAAAACGATTGCCGACATTTTGAAACATGAATGCAAAATCATGGATAATGATTTCGTTTACTTATTTATTTATTTTATTTATTCGTTGCTTTTTACTTTCTTTCTTTATTAACTTGTAGCTACATACAGACATCTTTTCACATTTTTTTCTTTCTTTCTTTTTTTTTGTTGTTCTTGTGAAATTTTCTTTTTTATAGAATAACTTATATAAAATGTGTTAATGCTATCAGCATTAATTCTATAATTATTAAACAAATTTTACATGTTTTATCTATACTTTTTGTTTTTATTATCAAAAAATTTCACGCGAAATTCTTTTAGATGATGCTTTATAAAAGGTCTCAACAAGAGTTGATATTACTAATTTTTCACAAGCCTGCGTTACTTCAGTTCATTGAAATCGGAAAGTATTTTTGATTTATTGTATTCAGGAGAAATTTTCAGAAATCCAATTGAATACATAATTTATACATCACCTCCGCAGGACCTTTAAACAATTACGGGAACATCTGACCCAATAATAAAGTAGAAGATCTGTTGTTTCGGTATCTTCCCAGCCGGCAAAAACTGTTCAAAGTCAGTAAAATAACGTTAGAATAACATTCAAAGAACGTTTTTCTAACGTTATTTTGCTGACTTTGAACAGGTTTTTGCCGGCTCGGTTATGTCTATCCTGTTTTCAGAATTAACCTTCCTATCCGCCTTTAGCTCTTTACTGCCGCTCACCCGTATTTGAAACATTTTGACACTCACTCTTTACTTGTTTTTCATATATTCGGGGGGTAAAATTAACAAAAAATTAAAGATAACTTTGATATATTTTGGTAACGTCGTAAACCTTAAACAGAAATATTAAATGAGAAAATCTGTGATAAAATTTTATCGGGAAATTGACGGCAGGAAAAAGTTAAAAACTTCTATATTAGAACAAATTCTCTACTGTTGTCCCAACCTTTTTCCTAGGACTTCTTTTCTTTTCGTTTGAAAATCCTATATTCTCCTGTCAACCTCTTTTCCAGGCTTCTATCAGCAAGTTCACGATTAGTTAAATGCATCACTTTATAGCAAGAAAAATCGTGTGTACTAACTTTCTCTTGTTGGTTAAAAGATGGAAAGGCGTTGTTTGATTGCTGCTAAAGATGTTGCCTAATGAGCAAAAGCTTGTTCAAATTCCGCAGTAAAGACGTTAAATAACGCTATTCAACGCTGTTCTAGGGTTTTTATTGCTGAATTTGTACAAGCTTTTTCCCACTTAGAATTACAATTTTCATACAACGTTACTAGTCTACCAGCTTGGACATGTTTACTCTTGATATGCTCGAATTAAATTTAAGACCTCTATGGCGGAGTAATACATCTGGTTTCTACGATGTGTTGAGTTTATTTTGCGAGAAGAATATTGTATGGACACTCGACACTGACGGATATCAGGCTATGCTCTCTGCACTTGACACTGTTGGATATCAGGCTATACCTTACGGAATATGATTGTGTTTCAACGCCTAATTATAAGCTTAGCTACTAGAAGTTCGTTCTGCGTAGTTTGGCCAAATTTGGCTTCTTTTCGTACCTTTAAATCCACCAAAGATGTGCGTGTGTGTGTTGCTTTTGTGGATTCCAGTCTACCAGTGGGCACGAACTTGTTTAAAGTCCACAATAAAGGCGCTTCTTTTTTAGTGTGGACTTTGAATTAGTTTTTTTCCTACTGGATATAGTTTGTTCATTTCAGATGATTGCATAGAAGTTGAAAATACTCCACTCGTTGCTTCTCGATGAATTTATCAACTGTTTTTAAGTATCCTGTAATTTCTATGGATCAGGTTCATAATCTTTTAGCGATTTTACAAAATCAGATTTTATAGAACAGATTAGCAACTCGTGGGCAAAAACTTGTTCAAAATCCACCTAGAACAAAGTTCTCAACGTTGTTCCAACGTCTTTATTGCTGACTTTGAACAAGATTTTGCCCGCTGGGGGATAGAACACGTAATCAAACGTCGGGCTTTTCTGCCTCTCAGTCGGCGACGATTGGTGTAGAAAACTTAAAAGTTTTTCCCCTCCATTGCGGGAACCATGAAGTGGTTAACGCACCGATAGAATTGTATATAGACAGAAAGTAACCATTGGTAGAAACCGCCTAAATTATACACAACCTCATATTTAGTACTTTCTCTGTTTTGTAAAGAAACATAGTATTAAAAGGGTTTAGTACATAAGTTGAATGGGAAATTTAGTTGCGTTAAAATATTAATTTGCATTCATTCGCTATTACTTTAAGCTGGTTACGAAGAAAGTTTACAATCTGACATTTAGAATAAATAGATCAAATAATGTGTAAATTTATTTATTTATTCTCAATACAAAAAATCTACCAATAATACGGTAAAAAGAATAGAAAAACGTTTTTCATGTTTTCTTTTTTACCGCCAATCTATCAAGTTCGTTACCAGTGTTCTAGGATTAAGATTAAATAATCACAGGGGAGGAGTGAATTTGGGATAGATTTGCAGGCTACAAAGTCTGAAGCTATGCTCAAAATCACTCCTCCATAGTGATTTTTGTTCTTATTTCTGTGCCTTGTAACGTCATTATAAATTTGTTCCTGGCTAAATCCTTCACTTTATGCGAATGGCGTTCATAAAAAAATGTTAAAATCCCTGGAAACGAAGTTGTCGAATCTACTATAAATTTATGTTCTCAACTGATTACTTTTTCAGTTCTACAATAAAAGCCACCGACAATACAATTATATCATAATAAATAAAACAATAAGTCATAATCATTCGAATTATTATCTAGTTTGGTCGATTCGGCGTTTTCCTTTGATTATTTCAATACGAACGTTAGCGGAAATTATTTTTGATAGAAGATGCGCGATAATTGAAAACTCTGTTATATTACTTTGCATAGTTGTAGAGCAGACACCTATTATAACAAGTCGAAGTGTTACTCTACGCACTCACTCGTCAAGGTATGGAATATTTATTAAAAATACAACGTTTTTTTCTGTTTAATTTTGTTGGATGAAGTTTTAGTTTATTTAACGGTTTATTTGATGGAGGGTACTGAGTCAACAATCTTGTATTTTGATTCGTTTGTTCGTACTGAAGAAACCAATCAATTGTAAGCACGTTGATATGTAATACTCCAGGTTCTCCTGATTCTCCTTCTTTTTATAAAGTCCGTGTTTTCTTTGGTATAGGCTGAATCCTATTTAAAATAGCCTGGATTTCCTGTGAAATAAGATCTGATACAATTCCTATCTTCTTCTCTTAGCCAGCGAATACACCATGGTCAAACGGAATTGAGAGAACCTGCATTCAACTTTAAAATGTTGATTAAGAATTACCTTAATGCCGTTTGTCCACGTTTTACTTAAATATTTTTTTCATTTCTAAATGTGTAAATCACAGAATGTCACGCGGTAAATATAACTTCCGTGGGTACACATACTTAAGGTCAAATGATATCAATAGAACGTTAAACGTGGGTACACATACTAAGGTCAAATGATATCAACAGAACGTTAAGCATTTGATAGCGTGTAGTCATGATAGCGTTTGATCTAATAATTATGAATAGTATAGACCCAGTGCGCAAAAACCTGTTCAAAGTCCGCAGTATAGACGCTAGAACAACGTCGTTCGGCGTTGTTTTAGCGTATTTACTGCTGACTTTAAACAAATCTTTTGCCCACTGGGGAAAGAACAACTCAATATTATCTATCAAAAACCCCGTGCTGCAACGAATGTTATACCAACGAGCTTGCAATTAATTGGTTTAATCGGTACGAAGAAACCAATCAATTACAAGATCATTGAATCAATACTCTTCTTAGTATAAAGTATTCTTTTTATGACGCTCACCTAACTATAGTTAATGTCAACCTATGGGAGATAAATAAAATGAATTGGTAAATATTTGCGCTTAATGTCTAAACGATTAAAGTTTCTAATATCATCAGAATAGGATGAAGAAGGAAGTAAAATAATGTTTAGTAAATATTAAACCACTAAGTTGATGCGGTAAACCCTTACCAGACGTGATGTCGTTTTTGACGTTAGCCTGAGTAAAAACGTTGTTTTAGTGTGTACGCAATATCTGAAGACTTCGTTTAATGTCGTTTGACGTTTAAGTTGATGCGGTGAACCCTTACCAGACGTGATGTCGTTTTGACGTTAGTCTGACTTAAAACGTTGTTTTAGTGTGTACGCAACTTCTAAAGACGTCGTTTAATGTCGTTTGACGTTTATTAGAAGTTGCGTGCTGAAAGAGAAGCTGATAGAGTTGTTTGGACGTTATTCTAACGTTATTTTGCTGACTTTGAACAGGCTTTTGCTGGCTGGGTGGCCTCCTCTACGATTTTAAAGCGTTTCTACTGTTGACTTTGAACAAGTTTTTGCACACTGGGAAGATAGCTTCATCCCCAAGAGAGAGAGGTTGACAATTTATAATTGCAAATATAGTTTTTCCAGACGGAACTTTTCATCTTCAACCACTGAAACGAAATAGGATGTTCTGTAGAATATCCATGAACTCGATTATTCGAGGAAAATGTGCTTCCTGTTGTGTAACTTTTTCTGATTTGTTTGTATTTAGTTTGTAGCAAAACGTTTAGCAATGAAGTCCGATTTTTCTATGGCGTCCATCTTGAAGGAGAGTGGTAAAAATATTAAAGCAGAGAAATTACAAAAAGATCCTCAGTTATGCGTACAGTTAGAAGATGCTGATTTATGGAGAAGTTTTCATCGTATGACCAATGAAATGATTGTTACAAAGAATGGAAGGTAAGTTTAACCTGGCATCATTGTGTTGTTTACTATTCCATATTACTGATTGGGCACATGATTCAATACTCGTTTGGCCAGATATCCGGTGATACCAGTGGTCGAGATAAAGTAAACAATCACTGTGGAGGAGACATTTTTAAGCATATCTTCAGGCCGTGTAGTGTAAAGCTATGTTCGAAATACACTTTTACGCAGTAATTGATTGTTACTATTTCGCCCACCAACCGATAATGTGTTTGTTTACAGTGCCTTAAAAACCATTACCTTTAACGTTTACCGCGTTATACACAAAACCTTATATTTCAGTCGTGTGTCGACAAAAAAATACATATGACTCCAAATCATAATTGTTGACGTCATAATTTCTCTGTTGCAGTTGGTCGACAATTAATTGATATCCGCCGTGTATCCTTTAAAGACGCGTGTAATTTAAAAATGTAGTTTTCTATGACTATCGCTTTTCTTTGTTAATCAAGTCATGCTCTTAAATTAGATGTTACTTTCTTATTACCACGTACATATAAACATTAACTCATTACCCCCGTAAAACATGAAAAAGTACAAAAGAATGACCGTTAAAATATTGTCTATAAGGGTGATAAATACATAATAATAAACACTACATATCATCAACAAGGATGTTATATAATCTGCGGTGAAGCATAACTGAGATTCAACCCTGCAAGCACTCGCCGTCTAACCAACATGGAAAAGACGTCGTTTTGACGTCTTAAGGTCAAAACGACGTCTTTTTAATGTTAATTAGACATCGCGGGTTCCCACTGGAACTTATTTGCTTGTTCAAAGTCCGCAGTAAAGACGCTAGAACAACGCATAAAACAACGCATTGTTCCACGTCTATTGTATACAATGAAATGGGTGGGGGAGGGGGGGGGGGGCAATCGAGAAATTGGGATTTACAAAAGTATAGAAATTTTCTGTTTTGTGGGTGCTTCTACTAACGTCTGAAAGACTAAGATATCAATTTTCACACGATGTGGGACGTTTATTTCTACCAATAGAATGCCTTCTTTTGACTTTCGCGGGGAATTTTCCGCCTCATAAAAGCTTTATTCTTTTGATTATATCTGGCTACTGTATTAGAAAGTAAAGTAGCGTCGTTTAATTGAGATGGACTGTTATCTGTGGCCAAGGAGGTGTCTATCGAATCTAAAAATAAACATAAAGGAAATCCGAAATACCAACTAATTATAAAAATACTTAATTTTCACTGTTAAAATTGTTTCAAGGTTAAAAATAAAGACCAGATGTAAAAATTTAATTAGAAAATAAGGGTCCTAATGGGAGGTATTCGCCGAGATCGCCAATGTTGTAATTCGATAATTAGAGTAATTCGTGATTGACCGATCAATATATACCGTGGATATGTCCATGTCGTGCTTGTTAATTAGATAGTAGTACTTTTGTCACTGTGTCCATTTTTAGGTTCCATATATGGACTGTGCATTTCCATATATGGACTATGTATTTCCATATAAGGACTGTGTATTTCCATATAAGGACTGTGTAATTTCATATAAGGACTGCGTATTCTTATATATAAAACACGGAGAAAACGACGCTGTTCTGACGTCGTGTGCCGGCAGAACGATTTAATGTTGTTGTTTTACATTGATAACTTGGCATTAATTATTTTAAATTTCATAATAAAAAGTCGCTAAAACTTTTAGCGTCCGGTATAGACTTAAAAACTCCAATTAGCCACATTAGCTAAAGATAAGAACTTTTGGCATAGATTCGATAAAATGATAATTGCTTAGGTTTGCATATAATATGCATAGAAAGTATAGGAAAAGAGGAGGGAAACCTATACAACTATGATGTCAATGTATAGATTAGATCTTGTAGACATTTGATAAGGTTATAACGGTAAAAGAATAACAACATGTTGAAATGAGTAACTATAACAAAATCCTGTTTATCTAATCGTAAATAATGCACCGGAATATTTGTCATATTCAATTGTTTTAAGCATAGATATACGATACAGTTTAGTATATCTATGTTTTAGGTATTCCACCGAGACAATGGACTTCTAAGAAAACTTGATAAGACGTCTAGACGACGAAATGATTGATACAAACGTTGATACAAAGTCAATGCCATGTTGTTCTGACTTTATTTGAGCATTTATCCGATATGACATGATGTCCAGGAGTTTCCTTCAAGCTAGGCAGTGCATAAAAGATTACTTAATTTTCCTTTTAGGCGAATGTTCCCGGTATTAAAGTCCGGTGTAAGCGGATTAGATCCACAATCCATGTACTCGATCATGCTAGACTTTACCCCAGTCAATGAGCATAGATGGAAATATGTCAACGGAGAGTGGTCTCATGCAGGAAAACCTGAACCAACACCATCTAGTAAAGTTTATGTACACCCCGATTCACCAAATTTCGGGACACATTGGATGAAGAATCCTATTGTGTTTTCAAAAGTCAAACTGACGAATAAAGAAACGGCAAACGGTCAAGTGGTAAGTTTTACTAATGAAACGTTCTCTTGCCTAGCTCGTCCTCCCTGCCTGCACTCATTCTTCTGTAGAACGTCGAATTAACAAGTCGTCACACTACTTGTTTCCGTCAATAGGTTCTTATATGAAGACACGACTTCTTGCGTGAGTTGGCTATCAAGTTTGGATATATATAGAAAGAAGTCCCATATTGTATATCAAGTTTTTGTTTAAAAATAGTTATTGATCTTTATATCGAATAGAAAACATTATATTTCCCAATTCTCACCGATTCTCACCGATTTTCTTTCCGATTCTGAATTTAGCTTACAAACGACTATATTTTTCTCTAGCTTATGTTAAATTCTCTTCACAAATATAAACCACGTATACACATTGTGAAAGTTGGTGGTGGTGAAAAGGTGGTTTCTACTCACTCATTCACAGAAACAGAATTTATTGCTGTTACTGCTTATCAAAATGAAGAGGTAAGTTCATATTCAAATAGAAACCGTCCACAAATTAATACCTGTATAGGAGAATACTTAGTCAGTGAGCTCGCATTTGATTGGTTTATGTTATTTGACGCTAGAACAACTTTGAACAATTTTGCCTACTGGGGGAAGTAAATACCTAATTTGCTGGGGTTTAATTTCTAGTATATGCCAACTAATTAGGACGCGAAACTTGGCACTAATTGGCACTAATTAATAATCTCGTTTCCAGTTTTTTTTTGAAGTAGAAACGAATACCAGTCATAAAAACCGTAGGAAGGAAGTTGCAAATAATAATTATACTCCATTTTATAAATCGCAAACACGAGGTTAAGTCATGTTTTATCCTGTACGTGGATGCTAAATGGATTATGATTTTATGTCCATACTTTCGGCAACGTCTAGATGAATTCCACCGCGAATTCACACCTCGCACCGACAACTTAACGAGTCTTTATCTTATCAGAACATGGAGATAAGCACTCGTTTTAACCTATTTATTTGTTTGTTTACATTGTATATCCTAATTGATTTTTTTATTTATTTATAACTTATATATTAATTAGT
This sequence comes from Neoturris breviconis, assembly GCA_032360805.1. Taxonomy (NCBI): domain Eukaryota; kingdom Metazoa; phylum Cnidaria; class Hydrozoa; order Anthoathecata; family Pandeidae; genus Neoturris; species Neoturris breviconis. The sequence goes on along the minus strand of JAULBZ010005416.1, from coordinate 4,305 downwards.
TTATTTATTTTTTTATTTTGTTTCCTTCCAGATTACTAATTTAAAAATTCGATATAATCCTTTCGCTAAAGCATTTCTTGACGCCAAAGAACGAAACGATCATCGAGATTTTGTGGAACGACGTGGCATTTGTAGTTGTTGCACGTCAAGTCGATTACCATTTGCGTATGGATTTACATCACACGCCCATCACGGTCTACCGCCCGTGACGTCACCACATTATCTTACCACTTGTGATAAACTTCTAATGCGACATCATCCATATGCGAGACCAAATGGACCTGCTCATAGACATTCTTTACCTATATGTAAGTTTGTTTAGTTCTTTCCCCCTGACGATCTTCCGTATTTATCATATTTTAACAGCCATTCTTTTGTTAGTTGCAATCTTTTTAGGGGGTAATGATAGCAAATACTAATAATTGATATAACCCCCGTTCAAAATGAATTTAAGGGAATATTTGTATGACCGGATATGCATTATTAGGAGGTCATAACCTTGTCTTAATGCACTAAAAAGGAAGGAATAAAGTAGGCTTAATACTTGAATTAGTTTTTCAAATTATTTTTCAAATTTTATTTTCGTTTGTTGAATTTAACTATTTAAACCATTCATGGTTACCATGGTCATGGTTATCATGGTCACATTGAAATTATTTCTGAAAACTATTTATTTATTTATTATATTTTTATTAGGTCATCCATACATTCGGCAATCTTCACACGATATCCCGTCACCAACAAAAACACCGACAAGTTCAAGATATTCACCGACACATTTCAAATATGACGACGATGTACACCGACATTCAATAAGTCCACCCATTACACATTCTCTTTCACCACCGACATTAGTACGAAGTGATGTTCTTTCCTATCATGAGCAATTGAGAATAAAACTCGAAGCATCCAATGTTCATCACCGACATGGTCATATTGAATTACGTCACTCCAGTAGGTGACGCGTTGGTTTCAATATACTTCAAAAAATAGAAAAACAATTTGTATATATGGAATTACTGGAATTGAAATAAGATTAAAATGTAACTGTGAGGAAGAGTGAAAGCAAACATAAAACGTGCTCTTCTTCTCAGAGATGCTTATTTCGATTCGTAGAAATATTTTTTTAGACTTTCTGTTGTATAGAATACACATGTTGTAAATATTAACACCCACTAACATTTAAAAAAAACGCCCTTTTATTTGCACGAAGGGCGTTGTTATAAAATTAAATTGTTATTTTAGAGATGTTACCCCCAACAATTACTCTACAGTATCCTATAATCGCGGGGACGCTTGTAAATTTTGAAAATATTTCTAATCCACCGCCCTCCCTCCTCCCAATTATTAACTTTTTTGGAAATCAACAATAGCATCAACAAAAACTGTCAACTCGCTAGAACGTCAAGCTAGAATGAATTAACTAATCGACTAGTCTCAAAACAATATCCTGCACCCCACACACACCCTCCCACCATCTCAACCCTTCGCTTAATAACTTTGGAAGAAGTCCCCCCCCCTCACCGCCATTTATTCCTACTGCTGTACACCTGTTACAAAAAATAGAAATGTTGCCTTCTTCCTCCACTCGAAATGATATATTTCTGTTCATTATTGCCTAACTTCCAAGCAACGCTGATTAGCGGAAAATTTGGAGAAAAATACGTGAAACGATTATGTCAATGAATCTGTGCAATTAATTGGTTTGTTCGGTAAGATGAATTTAAAGAGTTAAGCGGTGCCCGAAAAAGAAAAGAGTGAAAATAAACTTAGCGCAATATTAACTTTTTTTATTATATAAACTAGAAATCGAATTTTAGACAATTTAATTAGATGTGTCAGGTTCACTAGGTTTTATCCAGTGAAGAGTTGCGCAAAAAAATAAATGTCATCCTGCAGGATGTCTTTCGACGTTGATTTATCATCAGGAAGCTCATGTAAAACATCGTTATAATATAACTTGCATGTCCGATAGATTCTATAATTGTTGATTGTAGTTTCTTCCGATTATCGCATCGGTTTCTGTATTCAATGATGTCAGTTTGTCAACTTTTTTTTCATAATTTATTTCGAGTTATTGTACGATCTTTTCTTCTAGACATTTAGATGTCACGTGTCATGTTATGTCACGTGTCGATAGGAAATAACATTTAAGCTGTTTAAAATTGTCAGTTTTCTTATCAATTTGGCCGATCATGTAAAATAATAACTCACGAAATTGTGGCAGTAATTTGTCACAACCTGTCAATCAATCAGGTTATTTTTTTTTTTAAACTTGATTTTCACTGTGTGACTTTAACTTCTACCAATGGAATGTCTTTTTTTGGCTATCGCAAGAATTTTTTCCCCGCGTGTACATCCACCTTTAAGCTTTTGTATGACATGGATGACACATATTACCTATCATTGACTCATTAATAAAAAAATACAATCCTTCCTGGGAAAGTGATCATACTGTCATTTTTTTATAACTTCTTCAAGTCGAATACGCTTCCTTTCAAAGGACAATATAACCAGAAGATGTCTGTTAAGTACTAACTAGAAGCCAAATAGGCTTGAAAAATCACACCAATGATATTCCATCTAAAATGACTTGTAGTAGAAAACAATGAGAATGCAGAGCTATAAACACATTCAATTTTTAGTGTGTAATTGCTTGAATAATGCAATAACATATTATCTCGGTATAAAGGTATACGTACGCCTATAAGTGAATATTCCTGATTTTGGAATTTCAAAATGTTAGAGGCACATGACCATGCACACATATTTTCTCATTTGTGTGCATAGTGAACTGGACGTTAACTGTACGTTTGAAAAATACATTCTATTTGTGTTTTGATTTCGAAATCGACACATATAACGCAAGGTTTAAATATCAGGTTCGTACGTATTATAACAAGCAACTGATAAGCAACAACTCAGCCTAAAAACTCTTAAAAATTAATCCATACTGAGGCCCAACAGAAGAAATTGTGTTGCTTATAAAAAGAAAGGGTGTATTAAGAAAAACCGGCGGCCGAACTTCGTTTTACGGACTAAAAATGAGTGCCAGATTTGAAATCAGCACCATCAAATTGGATCACGTACCAATTTTCATCAAACTTTTTTAGCCCAAATTTGCGGCATTAATTTATATTTGGGTTAAAATCTTGAAAATTAAATACCGGACATGAAATCAGCTTTATCAAATAGGTCATGTATCGATTTTGATAAAAAACAAATCACTTTTAATTTTTGGTAAAATTTGCCCAAAAAGAGTATTTTAAAATCAGATTTGAAATCAGTACCATCAAGTTAGGTCAGATACCAAATTTCATCAAACACGAAGCACTTGCACGTAACTCCTCATGTGTGCGTTGAAATCCAAAATCTTACAGAAAAATGACGAAAGGCTATCTCGAGGTGTGATTTAACAGTCGTCTTCGTATAGTTATCAAATAAATATCAAAGTTCTTGTAAATAATCCCTTTTTTTTAAAGATTTCAACATTTATTTTAAGGTGAACGTTAACTTTAACATTAAAGGTTCTGCGCAAATTATGTGGAAAAATCAACAACAAAAAAATTATTATAATTTTATTACTTTATACCAAGAAGAACAAGCCCACAAAAGGATTTATGGAGCAGAAATTTCCAAACTTGAGAACTTATAAGGTTAGGTTAGATAACGTGCCTAGCAACGGGTAGTTTAATTGGTTGCTAGGAAGATTTTCCATAATTTTCCCTAGTTTAGTAGTGAAAAATGTGTTTTTGAGTTTGGGGCTTGCTTTTTGGTCTTTTAGTTTAGACTTAAAAATAGATATCGAATGGATTATATAATTATAAAGATTATATAACAAAATTTAAAACTAATGGCAGATCTCCACTAGGCGAAGTCTAAAGATGGATTTCGTCACACGTCAATTTCTACCAATGGAATGTCTTCATTTAGATTCCGCGCGGAGTTTTACGCTACTGGAAAACGGCCTTAAATGACTGAAAATGATGTCACCTGACAGGTTATGTCACTTTTAACCAATATAATGGATTCATTCAGAATTCGTGAGAAGGAATTCGCCTAGTGGAGATTCGCTTTAATGCAGGATTGAAAGCAAAGAAAAGAAAGCGTTGTTGAGCAAATGAAGCAAGAAATAAAAGTCACGGCTGGCTAATTCTGTAGACATTCCTGCTACTCCAGGCCAATCAAATGTATATTGATTCATAACTACTGATGAAATAGCTGTTGTAATTAAAGGTACATAATCACCTTTTTTGGTCAAATTTTCAATTTCTATGTCAAATGGATAAGTGACACACACTGAAC
>JAULBZ010005414.1:0-13449 GCA_032360805.1 Neoturris breviconis | reverse complement strand
TATACGGGAACCTATATTCACGCGGAACCTATTATCACGCGGAACCTATAATCACGTCAGCGCTGCAACTATAGGTGGAGCAGTCTCACTCCCGATATTGAAAAATTAAACAATAAATCATAGAATTGTTATAAAAAGTCTTCAAGCCTTTGTCCACAAGCAAAACTGCCATCGTATTTTTACCGTTAATAATATGTCATTAGCTAACCTTTTTTGGTTGACACTTCCATTTACTTCATGTTGCAGTGTCGATCAAGTTAAAGTTTGTGGGTAAAATTCTTTGACTTTTCTATCGTGGCAACTTGAGACGTAATCTCAATTTTACCGAGAAATGCGCTAAAACAAACTAAACAAAATCAAGTAAAAACTACAAAAACAACAAAACAAGATAAAGGGACGGTTGAGGCACACCTTAGCGCAGGAGGTATATCGTACAGAAAATTAATAAAAACATTTTTGCGTGCCGTAAAATTAGAAAAACAAAATGGCCAAACTGTAGGCAGCAAATAACATTTCGCTTCGCAGCACTTTTGCAAAAACAAAAAATATGATAAAAAGTTTGGCTTTTGGTTGGCACTTCGTCAACTTGACATTATACGTGGCAACATGAGTATGGAACTATCCTCTTAGTTAGGTGAACCTCAAAAATATACAAGGGTACCGAATCCTGGTAACACACTGTTTTTTTGTACTGGGTAACTCGGGGTTTTATGCGGTGATCATTGATTTCATTCTACCAATACACCGCGGTACCGGACCCCGTCACAAAAGTACCGGTTATTACAGGGGAATATTACTGGGTTCAACTGGGCTATCGGATTTAAAGGGAACTTGTGAAAAACGTGTTTCACCTTTTTACATTCACTTATCATATATTTAAATACCAAATAAACAAGACTATACATCTTTGTTTTCTTCTTGCGTCAGCCACTTTTCACGAACTTGCTGACTGCTTTTCAACCCTGGGTCTTGTCTTTTTGAGCTCCAGAAAATAAAATCACTGGAAGAATTCGACATAGACCTTGCCACGAGAGTTGCGTGCTACCATCGTGTGATGATGTCACTATATCAGCTCAGATAGAGTTGTCCCAGAGGAAATAAAGAAGAATAGCCTGGGAGACTTAATGCCAGATATGGCCTGGAGAATGAGACTGTGTTGTCTCGCGGGTACTAACCTTAGTTTTAAGCTATGGTACGAAACCTAAAAAAAAACATGACATTGAATCCAATCGAAGCAGTTATATATAGAATTGCAGGTATCACTAAAATCACTAGTAGAGTGTTAATTAGCGTTGTATATCGTATGTACATTCACATCATTAAAATCAACTGTAGTTTGTTAATTAGCCTCATGTCACGTCAGCTGTTTTTATAATGAAAATATAGTGTATGCACCTGCAACGAAATGCAACCTCGTTCCCAGGGCTTCTTGTCTTTTTGAAATATGGAATTGGAAGTGTTTTGGCCTCCATTCAAATTAGCCCTGTGAGTAGTAAGTTTTTAAGATTTATACCGCTATGACTTTGAAGAATCCCATTTGGATAAAATAAACCATTCAAGGAATGATTGATAAAAATGCAGTATATACTCAATTCTATTCCAAATTTGATGGTGCAGATTTCGAATCTGATATTCATTTTTTAGCCTGCCAAACAAAGTTTGGATTGGCTATCACATTGCAGCATCTTAATAGAACATGTTATACTGAAGTGCTATTATTTTGAAATTTGGTACCAGCATTCGAGGTGATATTTCATAAAGATTTGTCAAAAAAAAATTCGATTTCTTCCACTCGTCAAAGTTTCAGGCAAAAAGGGTTCAAATTGTGTTTTTTGGTCCTTTGGACTGAAAATGCGTGTTACCACCCTGAAATTCAGTATGTTCATTTTAGTATGGAGAGATTGCTAGCCGGGAAAAAAGGTGGTACTGTATGGTTAGTACGTTCCAACTTCATCGGAGCAGCTTGGGTTCGAGGTGCCATGGTTGACTCTGCCTTTCATCCATGGTCAGTAAAATGAGTACCAGCATGTTGGGGTAATAGGTCAACTTGATCTGGGAATAAAGTGGCGCCCTTTCCTACCTTCGTGGTAGAAGCTTAACTTACTAGCCGAAAAGTGGAGACTTTACAATTCTCTACAATTTCATTTCTATTGACCACATTCAACTAAAAGTTAACAAATATACCCAATTAATAAGAGAAGTGGAGACTTACTTACTTACTTGTGTTACTTATTGTATTGTTTTTCGATAGTGATCATCAACGTGACAATAGGTTGCCACGTTTGGTTGGCCCTGCATGTCTTCTTTCACCTATGGTGAAAGGAATAACATGCAGTAAGCTGTTGGATTCAGCAATTCTGTGAGCAGTGTAGCCAGGAATTAGAGGTTGATCAGGTATGTTCTGTAGATAATCATCCAGCATATGTTTGAATTGTAGGATGATTCTTTATCTGTTTAGTAAGAACATTGAATAACCTGGCTCCATGGATTGACAGACTGTCTCTGCATTGTGGCTGTGCAATAAGTAGGGATAGTATATTTCCTACCAAGCCTCTCTGACCAAAGTTTCTTTATACCAACGCCATCTTGGTCAGTGATGTTGGGAACAAGATTTTCTAGTATTTTCCATATGTAAACTATTACGTATCGCTCATGTCTTCTTTTGAGTGAGTGAATTCTAATGGTTTTTAGAAGTTCCTAATAGTCTATATTTGAACATCCATTGATTCATCTTAAAAATTATTGAAGTAATCCTTCTTGTGTTGGATTTCCTAGTTGGGAACAATAGTCCAGTTTAGGTAGAATTACAGTAGCACCTTTCATAATGTTAACATTAATTGTTTTGTTCATGAACTAAAAGTTCTGAGAACCCAGCTGGATAGTTGTTTTGCATCCATACAGACTTTATTTATGTGTTCTGCAAACTTGCCAGTACTACTCATGGTAACACCAAGATCTCTGACAGACATTTTTTCAGTTATGGTTGACCCATCAGAGGATTTGTAGTTGTATGATTCCGTAGATGGACCATATCTTAGAAGCTCAAATTTAGCATTGTTGAAGGACTTAGACAATTTTTTGCATGTTAAATTTCTATGAGACTTTTACCGTGAATATTTATTAATATGATCGATGTCATATTTTGGTGAATGATCATTTGTTATATTTGTGGAAAATTAATGTCCCTTTAATGCCCCTAAGGTATAGTAAAAGAGTATACCCCTGAGGTATAGTAAAAGAGTATAGTATATGTTATGTATACCCTATGTATATAAACTATGTACATGTAGCCTGTATACATGTCATAGTTGGAATCCCTTCATAAAGTTGGGGGGAATGAAAATTGCTACTTAAATGAGGGGGGGGGGGGGGGGCAGCCAAATTTGCTAGAAATGGTGGATAAATTACAAAGGAGGATCGATGACATAGCAATGGGGAGATGAAGTAAATCCATATCTGATATCTGCAACCTGAAGATAATTGAAGATATTTACTTTTAAGTGTGTAAAATATTTCCTCTGTTACTGATTATTTGAAAGCTGTATCTGTTTATTGTTTTACTGTACCCGGAAAATGGTGACTTGGTTTGGCAAGCTACTTTCAATATCGTTCCTTTGATTCAAAATTCTGACCCAAAAATGCCTTCGGAAAAATTTAGTATCTGATATTCATCTTTTTTGGATCCTTTTTAGGCAAAAACTTGTTTTTGACCAATATTGTTATTAGATTTGTTTTGATATCAAATCCAATATTCATTTTTTAAAATTCTATCTCAAGATACCTTTTTCGAATTCTAATCCAATATACCGTTTCCATGGCAAATTTAGGCCAATAATTAAAAGCAACATTCACTCTCATTTTCATAGGTTTGCCATATGAACAAACTGTTACTCCACATCATAAAATCCATTGTACATAAATATGTTTCCTTTAGGTTCATGTATTTGAAAGAGCATGACTTTGACAGGGGAGCAGACAACCTTGATCCCTGGAAACAACGTTAAGGGAGTAGGTGGCATCAATTGGAAGTAATATGGTGTTAAGGAACCATCTCCAAAATTTGTTTCAAAAAGCAGATATTTTAACGGCTTTTTGAATTTGAGAAAAATTAATCTATGATAAAGAGCATTAAGTCAACGAGCTTACAATTGATCGGTTTCTTTGGTAAGAAGGTCGTTGATTCAGCACTCTTCCCATGGGAACGAATTTAATAAATGATTCTTTACAACAAGTTTACTCATTGAAATATTTCCCAAACATTTATGCCGGATTAAATTTAATCACTTCTTTATTAGGCACCTGATTTGAACCATCCAATTGATAGAAGGACATACAAGGGTCCCCAACCAACATGCCATGATGTAAACATGATGACACGTACACCTACAAGCATCGATTTATTGATTGGATTTACTGCTGGGCAAATTCAATTGATGGATCCTGTACAACACGAGTGTAAAAAATGTTTCAATGATGAGGTTTGTTTTAAAAAATGTTTCAATGATGAGATTTATTTTAGATGTAATATAATTTCTGCAAAGGAGGGTGATACGTCAACAAACTTACAATAGATTGATTCATTTATAACCATAATAACCGATCAAGTTTACCAAGATATTTGTTAGCGGTCGAAAAAAGAGTAAACTATCACTTTGGAGGAGGGATTTTTGAGCGTAGCTTCAGGCTGGGATTATTTTCTCTTATTTTGAACCCTGTTGTACGATTTTCATTTATTAGCAAAATTTGAATATTTCATTGAAAAAAAATATTTAAATAAAAAGTTTGCTTTCACATTGCATTCCCAGTAGACAAAACTTTTTCAAAGTTTGCTTTCACTGTTGAATGTGAACAATACGATAAAAATGAAACGTTTATTCCCTATATCCATGCAATGCCTAATCAACATCGTTTCTTAGCCAGCACATCCCCATTGCGTTATAATTTAATTTATGTATAATATACTGTAATTTTAGAGGCTGATAGAGAAAGGGGTTGTAACTTGTGTAAAATGGATACCTGGTAGTGAAACTAAGTTTGTTGTATCATATAACAATCCAAATATATATATTTATGATAAAACTCTAAATACACTAATAACAGAACCACAATTATTCACGACTAAGCGAGGTAATGGGTATTCTATTGAAATCAAAGTTAAACAAGACTCTTGTAATCCATTGTGTCGTTGGCGAGTAGGTCAAGGTGGTGTTAATGAAATGGCTTTTTCACCTGATTGTAAACATTTAGCAATTGTTAGTCAAGATGGATATTTACGTGTGTTTGATTTTGAAAAACAAGAACTTATCAGTTCAATGAGAAGTTATTTTGGTGGAATATTATGCGTTTGTTGGAGTCCTGATGGTCGTTATATTGTTACCGGAGGGGAAGATGATCTAATAACAATGTGGTCATGTTTAGAACAACGAGTTATTGCACGAGGTGAAGGACATCGCTCATGGGTAAATGTTGTATCATTTGACGCTTACACAACCAATGTTGAAGACAATATATCTGTTGATAGCGATGATGAAGATTACCACAGTAGTTCGTCACATAAACATTCAAATAAAAATACATCAATTCGTTCTGACAGTAGTGAAATTGTTTCATATAGAGTGGGTTCTGTTGGAGATGATACACAGTTATTATTATGGGATATCGGTGAAGACATTCTGAAGCCTCAACGTGTAAGGACACGTAGTACACGAGCAGCAACTTTAAATTTTCCTATTCAACCTACACAACCAACAAGAACCCTAAGCAGTAGTAATACAATGAAAATTAGTAATAATAAATCTAATCACCACGATGGAGGAACTAGTATAAAATTTAATACTTTAGATAAATTTACATCCAAACATCATAATTCTGTATCACATTACACTCCGCCATTGCTGGAAAAAGATGATTTAATATTAGGGTCCAAGATATGTCCTAAATTAAATGAAACACCAACATTAGAACCCTTAGTTGCCAAGAAAATTTCATTTGACAGATTAAGCGCATTAGTTTTTCGTGAAGATTGTATTATCACAGGAACTTATGAAGGGTACATCCATGTTTGGGCAAGACCAGAAGAAGGGGTAAGTAATCAGGGCTTAAAATAACTGCTGATCTTCGCTATGGAGGAGAGCTTTTACTCTGAAAAATCTCATCCACCGTGATGATCGGCAGTTATTTTAAGTCCTGAGTAATTACAAAATATTACAACCATGACCTCATCTATCAAGCCTGAAGTAAATGTTGAATATCACCTGTGGAGGAGTGATAGTTTTAAGCTCTAAAATGCACTAAGCAACTGCACCATATGATTAGTAACCGAAATAAGAGATAATAACCGCTGAGGTGGAAATTCTGAAGCAATGCTCAAAAAGCTCTCCTCCACAGTGATAATTTGCTCTACTTTTTTGTAAATAATCACTGTGGAGGAGTGTTTAAGAAGTTTAAAGCTTTTTAGCTGAAAGTTATGCTATAAATCACTCCTCCACATTGATCATTTGTTATTTCCAGCACTAGTAGAATAATTCTTATAGGAGTCATAAGGACTTTTCAGAAAGAAATTTTCTCAGGGAATTGGTTTATTCTTTCTGAACAAAACATATAAGCATACCATAAAATGATGAATATACGCCCACAGCCAAACAGCTGATAAGGGCAACATTTTAAGACTTATATTCAGGAGGGATTTTGCAGAAGTTAAGACATAAGTATTGAACGTCATGTTTATGTGGAAGGATCAAACAAGGATAAAAATCACATGTAAATATAGACTTTTTGGATAAGAGAAAACAATGGTTTGGAAAAGAGATTAAAAAAATATATATATAAAGAAATTTAATATATGTCTTAAATACTGTCTGCTGAAACATAAATGCCTTTTTCCCTTGGTTTATGAGGCCCCTGATTTATTACGTCATACCGAATATAGGTCCATGAGCCTATATTCAGAGGTTCATATTCTGGAGGGTGTTTGCGTTCCATATTTGGGTGGTCTAAATTTTGGGAGAGGGGGCTATATTTGGGATTTTACGATATTAACGTCTAATGCGTGGTGCTTTTTCAGTTACAGAAAGGGAATTATTTTCGGACAACGCTACATTTCGAATAATTTTCGGACCAAAACAAAAATTGCTAATAAAATGTATCTAAAACTTATGAAATTAGAAAAGGGTGAACTTTATTCAATTTTAGAGGTATACATACATATTTGAGTTACCTTTGGTTCACTACGTAAGCAAAGTTAATTCGAACAGTGGTTACGATGTTTCGAACAGTGGTTACGATGTTACTATTTTATCTTTTCAGGTATGCAGTGATGGAAGTACTCTTATACAATGATCTTCAGATGACAGCAGATAATAATTTTATATGAAATTAGGTTTTTCATGTTACCATTGTGCGTGTGTGTCTTTAGGGTCTTTTTATATAGAGACCTATATATCGCTTAGTTGATGCAGTCATCGACAGAGCATTCGTATGGCAAACGAGCTATCTCGCCTAATCGATATCTCGCTTTCTTCGTGCGAGATATCAGCTAGGCGACACGAAATATACATATTACATGTTTCAGACCATATGAATGGTTGCCAAAACGAAGTGATCGGAAGAAGGAGTTATGTTGGCAAGGCGAGTTATATATCAGCTGAGCGATATATCGGTCTCCATATAAAGAGACTTACTCTTCTATAGCCTAAATATAAACTGTCGAAAATAGCCTGTTAAAGTAAATAGAAAAACACTCTTCTACAGGTGATGTCCAGCAGTTATGTTCGGGCTTACTTATTTTATGCATAAGTGAGTTCGACATTGAAGAATCCGCCATGAAAGATGACTTGCATCGTTGTGGGACATTTAATCACCGTTGAAAAGACATCGTTTTGACACCATCGACGTTAAAGCAACGCATTGTCTTTTTGACGTCGATTAAACATTCTACTTCGACAGGGAATTTCTTTATGAAAATTATTTTTGCTCAATAGTATTAAATCTGCATATGGCCGTAAAGTTTTGTTAGTGGAAAGTCAGTTATTATATGTATTTTCCCTGAGAGTCTAATACTGGCTGCTCAAGAATTGTGTAATTGATTTTCTTTGGAATGTATAAACCGTTCAAACTTGTTGTCATGACACCTCACTACAACCTTTCTACCTTTTGTTTACTAACTACTCTAGCATTAAACTCCTCCACATGTGACATTGGATATTTATTTCCAGTTGCTTACTGTATGTATATGGTAATAAAATGGTTACGTATATGAGTGCTTCAATGCTTGTGGCAGAGCTTCACAGTGATTATGTTCTTTTATTTTGAGCGTTAGTTCTTTTGTTCGTCACACTTTTCTCATAACGCACACGTGCACGTGAATTCCTATATATTCATTAAACCATGAAAGAGGGTGTTTTTTTTGCCAACGAGCTTGTAATTGTATGTTTATACGAATAAAGCAAATGAATTTCAAGATAGATAACTGGTTAGGGACCGTTCTTCTTACTGGGGTAACCAATGAATTGCAAACTAGTTGACAAACGACCCTCCTTCTGTGTAGATTTATGTTTTGTGAATTTAGTCAAATATAGTTCATTATGACCATGCTTTAACTTTATTGAGATATATAAACAAAGAAAAGTATTTTTACACTAAATATTTTTAGTTGATCGTGACGTATTATTTTTGTTTGTCTGTCTGTCCAACAGTGCTCGAAGGAAGAGCAAACGATCACCATGAAGTGATATACCCTCCAGAGTGCTTATTTTTCCAATTAGGCAAATATAAGATGAGTTATTGCAGGTTCGAAATATGTGAAGATGATCACCTCAGGAGGAGTGCTTTTGAGTAAAACTATGCTCTAAAACACTCCTCCACAGGTGATGTGCAACAGTTATTTTTACACTTATATTTATGCTCTTCATCGTTGATACTGATTAAACATAACCTTTGGGGTCTTTGCTGTTGTTAACGAAAAACTACATTCAGCGCACGGTATGGTCACGTGGTGAAGATAGATTGATTTCAATAAAAAGTATATAGCGTAGATACCAGAGCTGGTTTATATTGTTTTCGTTTTTAATAAATCTCAGGCTACATGAAAATAGGGAGAATCAAGCTAAAATCACTGTTATGGTAGCCAGCCCTATCGTTTGTTAACAGGGCCTCCTTAATGGACAATTATGTCCTCGATGTGAACATGGCTAAAATATATTACCTTATTTAGATTTGGGTTTATTAAATTAAAAAAGGGACATTATTTATAATTTTGTTTGTGTTAGTGCGTCCATAGATAGTTTTATGTTTTATTGAAATTCTTCTTATTTGTATTGGAAAACTATTTTGTAATTTAAAATTGAAAAATCTGCTTATGTTATTCTATTCCTCCCACATGTTTAACTTCAAACATTCACGCTAAATCGATCATGGAAATAGATTATAGGAGACAATGTGAAATTTCTACTATCTTTCGGAATTTTAGCTTTAAGGGAAGACATTTTTGCGGACAGAAACTTTCGCAAATTTGGGTCAAATTCGCGAAATTAAATTCCCGCGAAAAATCTGATTTTAAGCAATTCGCGAAATTAAATTCTTGCGAAAAAACGTGTCTTTTTTTCACGTTTCGCCAAATTAAATTCCCGCGAGAAAAAGCTTTTAAAATATTTTTAAATAAAGGGAAATTCCCCTTTTTGACTCGAAAAAAACTTGTATTTACATTATGAAAATCTTTGGATTTGATTTCGTTTTTCCATTATGAGAAAACTTCCCACGCTATTTTAATTTTTTCCCCGAATAAAGACGTTATAAAATGCAGGAGAGTATCTAATGTCGTTTACAAATAAAAGGATGGCTTCTGATGATGCTGACTGGGGGAAGATTTCGATAGAAACGTATTTGAAGATGTTTTACATTGATTTTAACTAAAAATAAAATGATCATAAACAAAATTTTATTCCTTGTTATCTTTTTAACCCTATCTTTGTAACTACAAACTCCAAGGAATTACTAATGGGATAATATGTACTGTTATCCTTTGTTGATTTTTGGTGAAAAAATTATAAAGACTAACGATTAGCAAAAATTTAATTCAACGAAAAATATCAAATACAAACGTTTCACCCGGGAAAAGTTCGCGAAATTAAACTACTGCAAAAAAAAAAAGCACTTCAAATTTTGATTGGCAAGGCGAACTGCCCGAAAAATCAAATTTGTTCCAAGAGCCGCTTGAATATTTGAGACAAAGTGAAATTTAGTCAACGTGATAAATCTAGGGATTTCTAATGGTCATTTTCCGCATTTATGTTTTACTTGTGGCGTGTATTTGTTTATGGAAATTCGTGAAATATCTCATAATTTTTGTAAAATGTGAGTTTGTCCAGTTTGCGAGTGTTAAATTTGCCCGATAAATCGTTTCCCACATTTGTGTATTACTTGTGGCGTCCAGAATTCGCAAAATGTCTCGATTAATTTCCATAGCGAAGAGTACTGACTTCCGTACGCGAACTCACTTGCATGTTAGTTAATATCACCAACTTGATATCACCTGGTTCTAAGAGTTGCTTGTGTAATATGCAGAAGTGGATATATTTTATACACATAGAGAACGTGACAATACGTTATAATCCACTTAATTCGAACCTCCAAAGGACCAGGCAAACCGGTTCGAGATAACGATTGTTCGAATTTTCACGAAAAACAGACTTTGATTCATCTTGGGTTGTTACCAACTGAACACAATTTAATCAAATGTAGTTTAAAGAAATGATATGGCTTTATCATGCAGGATATGTTACTATTATGACTTTAGCCCTCGTCTCTGGGCTTTTACAGTATTGAAATACATAAGTCTGTTAACATTTTTTATGAGTGCGACTCCTCACTTTCCACAATAAGATTAGGTCAAGGTTGGATATATTAGATTTTCTAATCCCTAACATAGAGTTTGACTTATCCGTATGGAAATCCTTCTAAGGGGAGAAAAGAGTGGTTCGAGATAGCGAATGTTCGAGGTATCTGGATTTTACGAGAAAGTCTTAACCATATTCATGCCGGACTTTTAATGATATAATTCAGCCGAGGGCAGAGGGAGGAGAAGAGGGGGAGGCTCGGATTGTTCAAACGTTCTCTTTGGTTGATTTTCATAAAGACCTTGCTGATATCAGCATTATTTTATAATCAACTTAAATGTAAGTATTTTGTAAAAAAGATTTAGTTTAAAGTTGGTAGTCTACAAGCCCTCACATAAATATTTGAGACAAGGTAAGCCCTAACTCTTAAGTCTATTAGATAAATCTCTAGAGACTTGGCCTGGTCTTTTTCCGCATTTGAAAACTACTTGTGGTGTGTATTACTCACCAAAATGCATTAAATGTCTCATTATTTATGCGTTTGCTTTGTACATGGTACAACAGTTTATGAGGGTCATCAAAATTATTTTTATGCCAAAATGTTAAGGATAGAACAATAAGTGCTATTGCACCAAGTTTGCATTGTAATGCCTTAATTCGTTCGAACAGGACCTATGGAGGAGGAATATTGCTCCACCCATGCCTTACCGAGCCCTGAAAAGCCAAGCCCTAGGTGTAATAGAGGGTAGAAAATACACAAATGTTAGAAGTTCTTTCTTCTTATCAATACACGTTTCGTCCAAAAATTGACAAAAAACTGAAGGTACAAAATTTAACGAATGGGTCATAAATAAAAATTAGAATAATTTTTTTGAAAATTATATCTTGCACCTAACTATTAATTCTTTATTTATAATTACTAAAGAACACCTTCTTCATGTCTTTCTAAAATTATTTTAATTAAATAACCTCTATCTCAGAGTGTGGCGTAAATGCGATCGTTTGTTATCAATGTGCTCCTTCGCAGATACTATATACGCTTATTTCAACTCCTATGGTCCACGAAATGACAAAATGGAGGTTACACAATAAACCTAAATCTTCTCACAATTAAACGCTGGATCAACCTCGTTCCCAGGGCTTCTTGTTCGAAAAGGCAAGAAGCCCTGGGAACGAGGTTGACGCTGGATAAGAGTGGTTTTCTTTGCACGTTTTCGGGTTGCAAAGCATAAGATCAAAAATCACTCCTCCTTAGTGCTTATTTGTTTCAAGCATTAGATTTGAATATGATTCAGAACATTGGAAAAGACTTACAGTGTAGAAGAGAAAATATTTTTGTTTTTTTAATGTTGATTTCAACGTGGCAAAAAATTCGCTGCGAAAGCTAAAATAAGACATTCCATTGGTCGAGATTTAAATGAAATGTCAACTAACAAAAGCTCTGTTGATATGTACAAACAGAATAGCTAAAAAAAATCTCTCCTCCGGTGATTACTTACTCTAGAAAGAAAACGAGTTACCATCAAGTTACTACACGAGTTAACGTTTTGTTTCGGCATATTTTAGCTGAAAACGAGTTACCATAAAAATTTATTAAAAAAATCCAAAGAAAATGGTGGTAAATCTTGGTAACTCGACCGTTTATGGCAAAAAAATAGCAAATAAATTGTAAATGGTAACTGTAACTGTAGAAAGATTTCTACTTGCTTGCACTATTGATGCATGACTATGATTAATTGTGCAGGTCAACGTCAATGTAACTTGCCATAGACGTTAACGTTGATCTCGTCTGCAAACTGGGTTCAGACAATTTGAATAATAGAACTATAAAAAAGAAATAACTGATCTATGAACTGAACATCTACAAAATAAAATTCAACAGTCTGGTAATGGATTTGGTTAACGAAGAAATCAATTGATTATCGTTGTCATAACAACACCCTTCTGTGTAAGTCTTGTGGAATTTGGTTAACCCTAATATGACTGGGTTTTTTAAAACTTCATGAAACTTGGTACAATTATAGTCCATCATCAGAGGAACAATTTGAAGTAATTATCTTTTGGTAATGTCAGCACTTTTTGGATGAAGTCATGTTTTTTTAATCCGATTTTTTTCTTCAAAAAAGCATGTATTCAAACTGTATTTGGAGCAGTTCTGTCTTATGGGCTTATGTTTTATCATGCCTTCCCGGTTCATAAAAGAAATTTCGACCGAAACTATGCGAAAATTCACCAAACATTCGAGAATTTTTTTTTTTTTTCTAAAATCGGAAATAGCGGACAAATCTGGATTTTTAGAACGTAAAAATTGATAAAAAGAATTTAAATTATTAGAACAGTATATAGTCCAAATTTGAACGGGTTTTTATAAATTTCGAACAGAAAGAGTGTCAACTAATCTCGAAAACTCAAACAAAACCTCGAAATTTGAAAATTCGGGGAAATCGGTGAATGGTCATGCTACAAAGACTTACCAAATGATTCCCATCACCAAAAGTGGTATTTGGACAAAGTCACGTGTTCAAATTCCAACGCAACTTAAGTTAAACTTAAATTTGCAATTGTCATCATGTTTCAAGTCCATAGCGCGGGGGGGGGGGGGGGGGGGGGGGGGGGG
>JAULBZ010005413.1:0-13450 GCA_032360805.1 Neoturris breviconis | reverse complement strand
AAATCTCACTCTCACTCAAAAGAAAATTGGCTATAATACGCTATAACAAGTTGAAAGTTGTAGCAAAATTGTATTATAGTTGGTTGTATCAACGTTAGGCATCCGACGTTGTAATAATGTTGTATTATAATTGGTTGACGTCTGTATATACCTCCTGAACTTTTTTTTGAATATTTAAAGTGCTTCACGTTTGGTTTTGCTTCACGTTTGGCTCCTGACGACGGAAGGTGTAAAGTGATATTATATCAGAACTTTAAAAACTAGTTCAAAGCCCACCATAAAGACGGTACAACAACGTTGCAAAAGTTATTCTAGCATTTTATCGCGGAATTAGAACATGTTTTTGCCCAATGGGTTTGATCTTAAAAAAAAATATTATGCCATTTCACACCCTCGTTCTCAGGGCTTCCTTCTCTCTTGCCGTACGTCAAGAGAGAAGAAGCCCTGGGAACGAGGTTGAATGAGACGTTATCGATATTACGTGGCACAATTGGATTTCAGTTAACACGAGGATGATTTATTAACTTTCTGTTAGGATGGAATTAGATGGAGAAGCTAAGCAAGCGAATGTATCCATTCCATTGGTAGGAATTATGTGGCGTCGATTTCTACCAATAAAGTGTGTTTTGTTTTACATAGCCTTTCATCCGATTTCCCGATTATCCCCGATTTTATATAATAATAGCTGAGCTCTAAGAAACCATGGAGAAGAAACGTACGACTTCAGTCTAGGAAATTTTCCGCCTAAAATTTAGGCTAGATGTGTTCGTGTCATAATTTGATTGAAAACCAACCCAGTGGGTATAAAACCAACCCAGTGGGTATAAAATCCAACAATGCTGAAAAAACTGTCAACAATGTTTATTCGACAACGTTTGAACATAGGTTCCGTAGGAGAAAGAGTTGATAAATTAACTTAACAAAAATGCGATCAAACAAAAACGTATCGAGTCATAATTAGTTATAATTCGATTTAAATTTTACATGACAATATTCAACATTTGACCTTCTATAATAGTCTGTATGGTGGAGGGTGTAACACCTTTTACGTCGTTTAGTAAAATAACTGAACGAAGTAATAGACAGATGTTTACATAGTCGTTTTTATTCGATGTATTCTGATAGTTCCATCTAGTAGATGATATCATAAAATATTCATTCAATAGAAGAAAAGTAGACGTTTGTAAATATTGTCTTTCATAAGTTTTTTTTTTAAATTTTGCTGATTTATTTTGCGGAAAAATTCGTAAGTATAAGGGGAGCCGTCTTAGAAATAAATGTATAGGGAAGGGTAACGACTCAACGATCTTGCAATGGATTGGTTTCTTTATACTGAAGAAACCAATCCATAGCAAGCTTGTTGGCATAACGCCCTTCTTTGCAGTTTCATTTTTGTTAAACGAAAACACTGTCAAATTTAGTTCCTTTTAAACTTACTAAAAAGTCAGTTTTGATGCAAAATTTTCACTTGGGTATAAAAAGCGCGTGGAGCGGTAAATGGTTACATAGTAGTACGGGAGTTTCCTTTTGTAAGCTGCCATAAACATAATTGCAGCCCAGTGGGCAAAAACTTGTTCAAAGTCAGCAGTAAAGGTGCTAAAACTACGTTGTTCGACGTTGTTCTAGCGCCTTTACTGCGGACTTTGAACAGGTTTTTGCCCACTGCGAGGACAGCGATAATATATGTTATTTCAAATATTGAACATAACGCCATACAACCTTTTCCCTAGTCCTGATATTACTAAATTTTGTCCTGTTAAAAAACCATCTTGTTTACCGCAATTCTCTAGCTACTCCGTATGTCTCCTACACAGCCTATAGCTAAAGAAGAACAGCTTTTGTAAACAACGTTCTTTTTCGCTCAAAGCTTTCTTATATTTTCTACCTCATATAATTTCAAAGTTTTTAACACTCTTGATGACTAACAAACGTTTTGATTAAATATTAATTTTAATCCTTTTTAAAAGAAACCAAGAAGAAGAGATATTCTATTGTGACACGTGCACCGCAATTATTTTATTCCCCGAAATGCTCCTTGTTTCACGTTTTACTTCATTTTCTTTATTTAGACAACGTTTTATATTTATGTAATAAATGGCTTGCTTATATTGGAACCCTGAAAAGTAAGTATAATTTTAATTTTTGTGATATTGATAAGGGAGTAGCCTGTTCCTCAGACCCTCCCCGCGGCAAAAAAGTGGCCGCGTTTTCTCGCCAGACGTCGAGTTTTTAGTACAGGCTATAAGGGAGGTGGTGTGAAATTCTTCTCTCTTCCGACAGGTAATTAAAATTAAATATTGACTTAACTATTGATGATGGAAAGCTGTGTCAGCATAAACTCTAAGGGGACTAATTCTAATAATAGAAAAATTCCGGGAAATTCCAGTTATGCTTTCGAGAAATTATAAGTTAATAACTGTCAAGATGTTTTGAGTGGAACCTATAAGTAATGCAACGATTGAAAAACCACCGAAAAATCCGAAATTGCTGCACCGCGACATTAAAGACCTGCGAAAAGATCCGGTATAGATATATTCACAAATACATAAAAACGAGGCGTTGGCTGTTCAACGTAGAACTTAATGTAATGCAATAACTTTCTTTTCGTACACTGCAGTGCACAAAAAGGAAGTTATTGCATTGCATCAAGTTCTACGTTGAGCAGCCAACGCCTCGTTTTTATGTATTTGTGAAGGAAATTAGAACCCCGCGAAAATTAGTTCGCTTTGTATTTGACGATCATCCTAGTAACGTCGGATCAACGTTGAAATAACGCCTCAAAGAGGCGACGTCATTTTCAACTGTTTTGTTGTTGATTCGATCATAAGAGATTCCGTGGTTTATATTAATTTTGGAGTTATATTAAAACAGTCGATACCCAGAAACTTGTTCAGAGTCCGCAGTAAAGACGCTAGAACATGGTCGAACGACGTTGTTCTAGCGTCTTTACGACTGAGTTTGAACAAGTCTCGAAGTTTTTGCCCACTGGGTAAACATATTCTTTCTTAAAAGATAAAGAAAATAAACTTTAGAATAATAATCAATCAAACGGTTGCGTGGTGGAGAGTGTTAAATCAACAATCTTATAATTGATTGGATGCTTCCTTCCGCAAACTACATCTGTATTTCCACGTGTAATAATATCTTTAAAGTTCCATTTACACTTTACTGATTCCATTCCATTGATAGAAATCGACGGCACAATCATGTCACAATTATGAATGCTTTCGAGATATTGCATCTCACAAGGAAGTACGTTTGAAAGAACGATATAGCTACTCTTATTATCAGAAGCCTAACGTAATACCTATATAGTAGTTTCATATGAGGATAAAATTTAAGCGTTTTTAATTACATATTATTTATCCGTAATTAAATTCTAATTAGCAGTAATTAACTCATTGACTCAAAAACTGATAATCCCAGTGGGTGAATATTTGTTCAAAGTCAGCAGTAAAGACGTTAGAACAACGCCAAAGACGTTATTTTAGCGTCTTTACTGCAGACTTTGAACAAGTTCTTGTTCACTGGAATAATAGTACACAAATAATCTTATCTTATTAAATGTTATGTGAGTGAAAAAAAGTTTTAAATTTCTATGATTAAACACCATGTCTAGGTAAGTGAGATAACTACTTTATTCATAGTCTTGTGTATGCTTTATTCAATGTCGAGTACCATGTAAACAGCCTCTGTGTAGTGAGTGGTTAAGGGTCGGGCTTAGGTTAATGTCAACATTTTCTTCTAATAAGCATATATGTGTGTATAGCATTTACATATCAATAACCTTCGTAGATGATAAGCAACGTTTTAGTTGTACAAGATCTCCTAATATTTGTTATCTTAACAAATTAGTATAAGTTAGACTTCACGAGAATCACTAAAATTTGATATAGTCCATGATTCAACAAACAGTATAACGTACTATGAGGGATTTTGCAGACCATCTCTAAAACTTGTTTCCAGGAGAAGAATGCCAAATCAACGATCTTGCAATTGATTGGTTTCTTCGTACCGAAGAAACTAATCAATTACAAGCTCGTTGACTTAACACTCTTCTTCGTAGATTAATTTTTCTCAAATTTATTGATTTTGACTGTACCAATATATCTGCCTATTGA
Source organism: Neoturris breviconis (assembly GCA_032360805.1). Lineage (NCBI taxonomy): Eukaryota > Metazoa > Cnidaria > Hydrozoa > Anthoathecata > Pandeidae > Neoturris > Neoturris breviconis. The sequence goes on along the minus strand of JAULBZ010005413.1, from coordinate 9,329 downwards.
AACGAATCTTGGAAAAGGCTCCTAAGTAAGCAATAAGAAACTCTTGAGCCTGGAAATACCAAAATATTAAGAAATCCTCAGCCTCAATTAACCTCGTTCTCAGGGCTTCTTGCCTTTTCAAAAGGCAAGAAGCCCTGGGAACGAGGTTGTAACATTAATATAAATTTACTGTTTCTTATAAAAAAAAGTGTCAAATGAAATCAGATATAGACAGATATTGTGTTTCTAACACCCTATTATAGGACGATTTCTCGCCCCTTTTAAATTGAGAATTTGAATGTGGGCTACTATTCCGTAGCTAGGAATCCTTTCCTCTTTATTCGCTTCTCAAGATTTTAGTTCTTTCAATAGATAACTGTTAATGATATTAATAGAGCTATTCACAAATACATGAAAACATAAACTTGAAATTTTAAACATTGATTCATCTTGACAAGTAGAATCTTTATTCCAAACGTAATTGAATGACACTCCCTTCCCCTGATTTTCCGATTTCCCCAATATTTTCAAAATTTTAGCATTTTTTTACCTCTATTTTTCTATCCGATTTTTATTGATACATGGGATACTAATCCTTGAAACTCTGTCAGAGAGTTATGCTTTATCTCAGAATCAATAGAAAGATAAAACCATTTCACAGCAGTCTTTTTATTGACTTTTCAAGAAAACGGATTTTTTTAAAAAAAATAATCGACAAAATTGAAAATTCTGATAAAAAAAAAAAATGCTGACATCAGGAAAAAGTATGGTTTAGGTACTCACCTCCACGGAGCCTCAAAAGAAACAAAGGGGTCAAACCGGAACGGAACCGAGCGGAGCTTTCAAAAAATAATCCGATTCGCCCCAGTTTACTGTTTTGCCGTTTCTTAATGCCGTGCAGCCACCTTTGCGTAGGAATCCCCATAAGGAACGTTTTACAGGTCCAACACCTGTTCAAATTAATGGATTTTCAGTTGTAGGAGTTTGAAACTCACTCTTATTAATCGAGAACTAAATAATTGGCGACGATTAGCCACTCACTCTCTTTCGCTCAAATTATACTTTTTTTATTTTATAAGCACTTCACAGCAGATTACATTTTACTGCCGCACGTAAGACTCTGCGAAGGAGTGTGTTGCCCACCCATCAAAATTGAGAACCTGAATTCATGGCAACCAATATCTTTTTTAAGCCGTATTTGACATTACATTAATATAGCTATTCATAATCTAATTCACCCCACACCACTGAGCTTTTTTTGAATAAAAACACGTGAATAAGATAAATTAACAAACCAGCCACCAGTATAAACATTTGTTACAGTGAAACCATATGAACACAGTCTAAAGATTAATCTTTAATGTACAATCGATTCTTTGCAGTTCATTTCAAACTCGACATTTTATATGACAAGTTTGTAATACAGTTTTCTTGCTGATATTCTTGCACTGAGGTCAAAATGATGTCTGGTAAGAATTGCTTGTATGCATTTATGTTTATAGCTATGAATTTCATTATAATACAATTAATTGGGTAACTTTTGGGGCTTTTCTCTCATAAATTCCGAATGCAAATAACTATAGGGCCGGCTTGCAGAAGAACAATGAGCAGAATCAGCAGAATTCGACTGCTCTCTATTTCTCACGATGTAATGTTATATATATACTGAAGACGTATGGGATCATCTCATCAATAAAACTGTAGAGAAGAGCACCGAGTCAACGATCTTGCAATATTCTTCGTTCCGAACAAATAAGTCGCAAGCAGAATCTGGAACGTAATATTCAGATGATTCGTAACATGTATGCCGACGCGACAATTCCGATTTTGCCCGATTTTCCCTTTACCTTTCGATTTTCTTAGATCAAACATTCTGTTTTCGAATGTAGCATTACATGCAATCGATATACGATCAATTTCCGGTGTTTATAAGCCTCGTTCCGACACCTCAAATTATTCTCCAGCCAATTTTGTAAGCACTACAGTTGGAAAAGTAGGTAAATTCTTAACGTGTACCCTCACCCTTCAATTAACAAAGAAATAGAGATTTACCGGGAGCAACTATAAAAATGAAGGCAATGTGCGCGTAAGATCAAAACAGGCGGTGTAGGGATTCAAGATGTTTTCATTTCATCCGCCCGCGTTTGACTCTGCAGAAGAGAATGATTTCATACTCTACAAGGTCACATTTTACTCCAACAAACACCAAACCTATATAATACACATCCCTCTGCAAGGTTACAAAATTTAATAGGCGCCCAGATAGGCCCGACGGATCGTCCTTCAAAATAATTACCTCCCAACCTCTTGCCCAGGGCTATACTTGTTTTTACTTCCATAATCTTAGTCTGTACTCTTTCGATCTGAGAAACCATAAACGTAGGCTAGCCTGTTATGCAAGCTAAAAAAGATCGAGACATCACTCCGACGCTATCCCTCCGACTGACAGAAAACACATGCGGAATAATTTGAGTTTGTAATTAGTTTTTTTCGCAAAAAGGCGACATGTCGAATCGACAATCACTTTATGAAGAGGATTGAAGTTTTTCGTCAGATCAAAATCCCGAATATAGGATACGCAAAAAAAATAAAAAATAATAATAATAATAACCGTAAATAAATAAACGTAAATTCTTTGCTCAAGGTGTTATAAAGCCCGATTTCCTTTACAGCGTTTCTAGTTCGTTTAAGTATAAAAATAATAATTTTGCTCGCAGCGGCTGCGTTTTGGGAATTTTGAAAGATGAGATCTAGTGAATGTCTGCGATCGCATAGAAATGAAAAACAAAATTTGTCGCGGCAACAACCAATAAAAAGCCAAGAAATTGGGCTAAAAAAGGTAAACAAATGCGTTCCAGGGTTTAAGTTCGTATTACGTCATTAGCTACCATTTTGGTAAACTTGATAAATTTATTTTGCAATATGGTAGAAAAGAGGTGAGCGATGGACGAGAAGGCGTCTTTAATATTTGGATGTAATTATAACAATAGTATATACATTAGTATAGCTAGCTAGGATTATAAAATAAAGTCTATTCTCATTGACTGTTTGTGTATTATGATCTTCTTCCTACGCTTGAAGTATCCTTATTCTAAATGACTTCCATATCTTTTCTTTCCCGCCAGCAGAAATAAAATATTATCGGAGAAAGTTTTTTTTTACGAAAAGTCGAGTCAAAACTTGGTAGAAAATGATTGACTCCGTTAGTTGACGGCAAAAAAAACAATATTACATGGATGGCCTAGGATGACCTGATCTATTTTATTCAACATATCCATAAATGGAAAAATAAATCATGTTTTTATGATGGAGCTAGCTAGCTACCTAAAAGTGTCTATGTAGTGTAGTCAAGGATTTTGTATCTGGAGTCCTGTATGTGTCCAGCAATGAAGTTTGCTCTAATTTACTGAGGGATAAGAGCTAAACCAAGTAGTCATCAAGATTAATAGAAAAACTGGCGTTTTTAAAGGGCGGACGCTAACCTATTTTCAGAGCAGTTTATTTTTACATGCCATTACAAATTCGCATGGTAGCTAAATATCTCAAAAAGTTATACAAAAATAAAAAAAAGTAAGGCAATGAGGGTACCTTTTTTCTGCAAGGTATGTACCTAGACAACACATTAGAAATAGTTAATAGGATATATGAAGATGGATGATGGAGGCCATAACCAGCTCGAAATTCACATGTGCTATTTTTGTTTTTTAAAAAAAATCTAGTTTTGAGCTAAAAAAACAGTGTATATATATAGATAAGTCAAGTGGCTTATGGAAGCTTAATAAGGTAACTAACTATCCCTAAACGCTCCATCTACAACCCATAAAGTACCGAAACAAGCCTTACAGACTTCCCTCCTCTTCATGTTTTTTCAGAGGATTCCAAAGAATTCATTAAAAAAACGGGACTCGTTTGCTTTGCACGGCAAAAAGAATACACCAAAACTGTTCTAGAACCTTTCTACATAACATATATATAACATTTAGAAGGAGCAAATAACATTTTATCCCTCCTACCTTTGACGTGTTTCCGCGAGTGATACAAAGTTTAGTTCAAGTTATAGCCAATTAAAATATATATATATATTTTTTTTATCTAAATCACGGAAGGTCATGTCCGCTATTTCTGTAAATGAAACATCAGTGTTTTGTAACGGCTTTAGGCTGTTTAGGGGGAGGGGGTGTAACTGGAAGCTGTAAAAAATTCGAAAAAAAGTATTAAAATCTCTCTTAACACATATCACATCTTTTCGCATTCATTTTTCATTGAAAAATAACAAAAAAGCATTCCGTACCCTGTCTTGTGCAATAACAGCTTGCATCTACCATATTTGTTTTCATTATTTCAAAATTTTACAGGACAGTTAAATCTCTCCTTAGACCAGAATATGTCTTACAAGAACGTTACTGTGATAATTTGCAGACCGCAAAGAATCTTGCTGAGAAATCTGATCTTGGTAATACAATCGAATCGCTGATGAAATCTTGGACGGGGCAGCCTGGCAGCGTGTTTGCTATTGTCGCGTTGTGATAGCGAAAATTTCTCCTAAATTTTTTCTATGGTTATTAGGGGGGAGGGGATTAAAGCCTTAACGGCCTAAAGCTGTTAAAAAATATGGAAATCGATTGTTGATGGCCCCTTAATATTGGTAAAAGCAAAAGGAACTGCGTCGGAATGACAGATATGTTGTATAAAAATTCCGCTGAGGATAAAACTCCTAGCTGATGTGTGTTATGTTATGCTTGATAAGAAAGTTTTGAAGGTGGGATTTTAAGAGAGCACTCTCCTGGTTGTTATTTTTTTGTTGTCATAGAACAAATAAAGGAAATTTAGCCACATGGAAATACTTCCAAATCCACAACAGTCACACCTTTTCTTCCCCATTTGTTTCTTTCCTTAAAATATATAATGATGCAAATATACATGTACTAGCTATAAAATTAGCTATAAAAGCTTTTTTTAAAAGAAATATTTTAAAAAATTGAGTCAAAACATCAACAGTGATTATGTACTTCTATTTCAAATACTGCCATAGACCAAGTTAGGGTATTTCATTGAACAATTTATTTTGTTATCAAAATAATTTAAATGTTGTAAAATAATATAATTGTGAAATAATAACATCAAATCACCTAAGATTGAATATAACTGCCAGACACCACCTGTGGAGGAGTGTTTTTTAGTGTTTTCAGCCCACCAAACAAAGTTTGGATGAGCTATTGCTATCACTTTTGTGGCATCATTGGCATCGTCTCGCTTTTCTTAATAGATTATTAGAAATTTAATGACAATACACAATTCAACAATGGAAGATTTTTTTATAAAAGAATAAATTGTTTTAATGAATATGTAATCTCCTATTTCATTATTATTATTTTTTTTAATTTGAATAAAGCTATGATGACAACCACCTCTACAAGATTTTATTACTGCTAATAGATACCATGTTTCTCTATATACTTATCTTTAACGGTCCCACTTTATAAAACTATATATATTATATTATTTAGTGTATATATATATCATAATATGCCATTAAGATGTATGTATAATGTATCCAATTCATATCTAGCACAATATTAATATTTCTTATTATAAAGTTTTAATTAAATTATATTATTATTTAGTTTATACATGATGCTATGAAGTATATATAATGTCTATATCCAATTTACATTTACTGTGGAGGAGTGACTTTTGAGCATTGCTTCAGGCTATTGTAGGAAATTTCACTGCTCTCCTCCACATTTATTTAATGTAATTATGTCTTGATAAAGGTTTTCTAATTGTTTATTTTATCAGCTTAATATGAAATCCTAATGACATGTACAATTTTGGTGTTTAACTTCGATGTGAAATTTCACTACTCTCCTCCACAGTGACTTGACATAATTTAACTTGATAATGGTGTTACAAATGTTTATTTGAATTGAAACTTTACCATCTTAATAAAGACATATTTCAAACACTGACGTATAATGTCAGGGTGTTAGCCAGCCCTTAGAGATGATGTTATTAGTCATCTTCCCAATTGAAAATTGAGCAAAAAACTTCCCAATTGCACTAAAAGATTGATTATTTTATTGTTTTCAGTTCAGTTTCCCTGTTTTTTTTCTCCAATTGACAGAAAACGTTATCTTCCCAACAATCCTAGCTATCACCCTGAATGTGTGTATATATTTATGTGCTTATGATTAACTTTCAGTTGGTTTGGTGGGCTACTTTCAATATCATACCTTTAGTTTGAGTATAGTGTTCAGTTTTTAAGCTTTTAAGCTGAACACTATACTGAAAAAACACTCCTCCACAGGTAGTGTCTGGCAGTTATATTTAGGCTTGTCACATGAAATCGTGAAAACATATTACTTTTATCACTCTCATGAATGCTCATTTTTTGATTGGCTAATTTTTCCATATTTTATTTACATTTTATGAACCTCATGTTTTATTTAAATTAATCAATAATATCATATACAAACAGTGATTCAAAAAAGTTTCAAAAATCGTACAAATAGTCAACAGAAAATAGTCAATGTGAAAAGTAAATATAAGTACAATTTTCTAACTTTCTTTTTCCCCTTCCTTTAAGGAGCCTTCTCCAAAATGCGTTACCAAAAGGATATATCTTAGCAGCTTTAAAATAGTAAAATTCAATTATTTTAGAAAAATTAATCTAAGATGAAGAGTGTAAGTCAATGAGCTTGCGATTGATTGGTTTCTTCGGGACGAAGAAACCAATCAATTGCAAGATCATTGATTCAGCACTCTTCTTAGATGGTCCCTAACCACATGCACAATTTTTGCAAGTATAAGTGAATATTGTTTGCATGAGAATTGTTTCCACAATACCAGACTAATTAATTTTATATGTGTAAAAAAGTAACAGCAATAAGTAAGTAAACAAAAAACAAAACAAAATATATGATTCACTAGATAGTTCTTTTTTTTTCTTTTTCTAAAGTTTATTTTCAATAGAATACATTATAGATACACATTTTATGGTGTTTAAACTTTTATGATTCCATATATCCTGCTGAGGCTACAAATTGCCAGTTGTCTCTTTTAACCCTGGCAGCATTTCCAAATTGTTGAATGTTTCTATTATTTGTGATAGTTCTCTCTCACTTAAAATTCAATTTTACTTTCTGTCAAGATACAGTAGCAGGGAATATTTAAAAGTGTAGGATTTTCATCATCTACTGTTAGGTCAACTTATTTGTGAAGCTTAAAGATACATGGTATGATCCTATCCCATGTGCATAGAGAGAAGCCCTACTTGAATCTGCATATGCTGTGTTTGTCAGCGCATTTTGATTGTTCATAAAAAATGTTGGAATTATGTTATCTTCAAGTGATACTTATGTATGCTAATAAAAATCGTTATTTTTAATTTTCCTTTTTTGTAATGAATGAAAATCTTGCTTCCCCTGCATGACTTGTATAAAATATACTTAATGAATCATAACCCTATCTTGTCTATTTTCTTCTAGTAATAGTCAATACGATCACCATCTCAAAGCAATGGAGGAGTCACTTGTTAAACTAAGATTATCTGAACTTGCAAGAATAAGAAGTAGAGCGAAATCCAAAGAAAATATGCAGCCAGTTAACGGTACTATACAGAAAGATGGCAAATATTATTTAGTTAGGTTAGAAATGGAGAGAGAGAAAATTAAATCGTTGATTGATGCAGCGGAAAGAGAATTAATGCTGTCTCAATTACCAGATGAAGGTTTGTTGTTTTATATCCTAATTATGATTGTTAAATATTTTTTCTAATGAAGCCTGAATTTATAATATGCTTTATAATATAATTTATAATATATCTTCTTAAGATGGTAGATTTGTTTTATTAACTGTAATTAAAAATATTATCCGAAGATAACTACATTTAATGCATTTGTTATGGCAAATCAATTGCTCAAAAAACATTGATACATCCGAAAGAGTGATTTATAGTAAATAATTTACAAATAGTTCTCTGCTTAATGGATTACAAACAGAGGGAAACAATTTAATCAGTACATACATCCTTTGTAACATAATATTCTGTACTTGAACAAGAGGATTAGGTTAATATATAAGATCTTACTCACAAATTAATCAGCTGGATTGGGCAAACAAACCACCAGGCAAATGTTTTGTAGATGACAACCCTCAAGAAATAGTTATGGACGTCTTATCACACAATTGGGAAGAATAGTGACAAAATGTTTGTGAAAAGATTTTCATGCTGCTAATGGGAAAGTTTGGACAACAGTTCATCAATGAAGTAAAACCAAGTTAATGAACACATGGGTTACCGATTTCTCATTAAAATATGTAGCTTTCAAGGGAATTATGTCAAGCTTCCACTGCAAAAAACAAGGTCACTACAAGTAAAGTCTCTCAATCAAAAGATCATGAGACAATTCAGTGCCTAACAGGTGGCTCTCTAATTGTATTGAACAATGGTTCATATGAAGCTCGGGATAGATAGCAGTGCACAGACTTTCCGGAGTACTGATTAATTGGCATTATTGAATGTAAGGGTTTTGAGACCAAACTCTAAACAATATATAAATCTAGAACTTCCAAAAGCATCTCATATTAATGGAAAAGAGAAGATGAAGCACTACAATGAATGCATCATGCAGGTGGAGCATGATGGCAGTTTCACATCACTTGTCATGTCTGCCTCAGGGGGTATTTGCTTTTTCTTAAAAAGATATATATTGTGTACTGATATAGTATCCGCCATTTCTCATTCTCTTTTTACAAAAAAAAACAATCATAATCTAGGTGTTTAATTTTGTCATAAACAAGCCTCTCAATATAACAGTCGGACATCAGTTGTCGGGGAGTGTTTTTTAGTACAGTTTTCAGCTTTGCTGTACTCAAAAACACTCCTCCACAAGTGATGTTTAGCCGTTATATTGAGGCTTGTATAAATGACATTCAGTGCTTACTTACAAGAACAACTATCAAAAAGCCTGTAAAAAGAGAATGAGAAATGAGAAACAGTAGATCCGTACACAATATATATATATTTTTTTATGCTCGAATATCACTCCTCCACAGTGATTATTTGTTGTTAAATCTTCTGGTCTCTGATAAAATTATGATTATGTCTTTCTTCTAGCCTGCAGAAATAGTTGCACATTCAGTCCTTGAAACTCACTAAAGCAATCACCTGTGGAGGAGTGCATTCGAACATAATTTTCAGCCGGTTAGGCGGAAAATTATGTTCGAATCCACTCCTCCACATGTGATTGCCATAGTGAATTTCAAATATGACATTTATCTTCTAGCCTCTGGTATAATTCGTAATGCAATTGGAAAAGGTCAACTACTTATCACAAAAAGATTTAAAC
>JAULBZ010005412.1:0-13452 GCA_032360805.1 Neoturris breviconis | reverse complement strand
TGAAAACAGGAAATGTTTGTCAAACAAGATGGCTGCCACACAGTGAGCATAGAAAATACATAATTTCCTACGACTTTGATCAATTATATCTCCACTACTATTCATTCTTATGGAGTCAAATATTCAGAATATGTTAGTAACAATATAAACTTTCATCTTGACTACAGAAGGAAAAATTTGAAAAAAACATCTCAGGGTGATTTTGTATCTTTAATAACTTTACTACTTATATATTAATATAAAAGGAAACATTGTATGACGTAATTGTTCTAACGTTATTTTGCTGAATTTGAACAGGTTTTTGCCGGCTGGGTACTATCCATTTATGACTTAGTATTAGTAGCATACAAATATATTGATCTAAGGAAATAGTAAAAAAATACAATTGTGCTTTTGCATTTTTCTAACATGAAGCCATTATACGAAGTTATCTTCTTTAATTAGAAATCTAGACAGTTTTTTTGTATTAGTCCGTTTGATCTGAAATTTTGTGACTTTGTCGAAAATTTATGTTGGGTAATTTTAAAATAAAAAAAATTTGGTAATTATGGATAATTTTCCGGTAGTATCCGAAATTTTAACATACTAGTAATCCATTACGACATATCGTTTTAACCCCACATTTGGTGACTTTTCACCTTATTGTATTTGAAAAAATTTTCCAAGAACATTTTTCCAGAAATTTTCTCCAAACGGACCCAGGACCACTTCTTCGGGACCGGTAATTTTATTTTTTGATTAAATTCGGTATTATCTTGGTCTAAGAGGTAATGTAAAGGCTTTTTATTATGTAATAGTTCATAAAACATTTTGATCTACAAGGCATTAGGCCATGATAAAATAATCTTCTGCTTAGCGTAAAAAACTACAATGCGCGATGCGTTTTATTTTTTAAAATAGAACGGACGTGCGCGCTAATTCTTTTGAAAAGTAAAACATGGACGCGCTTTAATTTTATAAGGTTTTTTTTGGTTCGTTTTCTTTCTTGTTCAAAATTCGTGTATGACTTTTTTTACAAGTTGTTTTAGAAGGAACTCTGGAACTCTGCTAAACTGTGTTTTAACAGGTAGACAAGTTCAGGGACGTTAAATCGTGAACCCAAAACACGATGACTGAGCTACATATAACATTGCTTGAATCGTGAATCTTGAATTGGTTTCAGTGATACATACGTACGATATACAAGGTTAAATAATTATGCTTCAAATGGAGAAAGAACGAGAGAAAAGAATTAGAAGTTCGAAAAATAGCCTTATGCTGCAAAAAGTTAAAAAAATCGTTACGTGCGGTACAAAAAGCAAGCATGCGCGCGTTTTACGCTAAACAGAAGATCATTTTACCATAGAATTCGGGTTTTTTGTGTAATAGTTGAAAAATCATTCATAATCAGCAAATATAACAAACTTACTTCCTAAAACAGCCATTATTTTCTAAAATGGTCGTGTCTATGACTTCTCATGTCGTCTTACCATAGAATTCCCATCCATGGTCGTGTGTAAGACTTTTTCTGTTGTATTACCATGGAATTCCCATCCATGGTCTTGTGTATGACTTCTCATATTATCTTACCATAGAATTCAATTCCATGGTTTGGAATTGAACAGGAGTATACGTTAATGGATAGTGATGGACATCCATTAGGTTGGCCCAAGCAAGGCTACCCTGGACCACAAGGGCCCTACTACTGTGCTGTTGGTACTGGACGTGTAATGGGACGTGAAGTCATGGAAGCGCATTATAAATGTTGCATGTATGCTGGCATTAAAATTTCTGGTGAAAATGCAGAAGTAATGCCTGCTCAATGGGAGTATCAGGTAGGACCTTGTATAGGAATTGAAATGGGTGATCACTTATGGATGTCACGATACTTTCTTGATCGCGTTGCAGAAGATTTCGGAGTTATGGTATCATTCGATCCTAAACCTATGCCTGGTGATTGGAATGGTGCTGGATGTCATACTAACTACAGGTAAACAGTGTGAATGTCTACTGAATACGGATTGTGTTAATATGCCAAAAAATCATAAAAATGCCGTTCTTTTTTTAAGCAGACGTATATTACATGAACAATTTAAAATAAAAACTCGCTCGTTGCAAGAAAATTGAACTATCGGAAAATATGATTACCATACTCTCTTAAGTGGAAGAGGGAGCACCTTTTAAAAAGCTACGACTCTTGGGGTTTAACATAAATCGTTGTTGTTGTTGTTGTTGTTGTTGTTGTTGTCTACATTATTTGTTGTTTTTATTTTCAGTACAGAGAAAATGAGAAACGACGGTGGCATTAATGAAATAAATAGTGCAATACAAAAGTTGTCATTGCGTCAAAAGTATCATATTAGCAAATATGACCCTACAGAGGGACAGGATAATGCAAGAAGGTATGTGATCAAAACTAAGTTTACAGAGAAGAGAACCTAGTCAATGATCTTGCCATGGATTGGTTTCTCCACCAACTCACTGCATGCTCGTCGACATCGAGTCCATCTGTTGAACATCATTTAACATTTTGTCAAATTTTGCTTATTTTTATTTTTTAGCACTCCACTGCAGATTTTTTTTTTTTTTTTTTTTGCTTACGTTAGGCTCTGCGGAGGAGAGTGTTGACATGGCAAATAACGAAGCTTTTGACCATTTGGGCGTTTCATTTCAAGCGTTTTAGAAGGATGTGCGTTAATTAAGGTTGACCTCTACTAGGCGAACAATTTCACTGCAAAAACCAAAAGAAGACATTCCATTGGTTGAAGATGATGTCACATGATTGTGACGTCTATTTCTACTAATGAAATGTCTTCTTTTGGATTTTGCAGCGACTTTTTCGCCATGTTGAAACCAACCTTAATTATAAATAAAACTGATCATATATTTTATATTTCAGACTTACTGGACGTCACGAAACTGCAACAATAGAAAAATTTTCATCTGGCGTTGCCAGTCGTAACACAAGTATTCGTATTCCTCGACAGGTTGCTGAAGACGGCAAAGGATATTTTGAAGACCGGCGACCATCATCTAACATGGACCCGTATGTTGTGACAGAGGTCTTAATTCGAACAACACTTCTCAATGAAACAGATGAATAAAGTATAATCAATTGCATGCAACTCAGCCGGTACGCGACATGTCACGTCTTATAAACGTCGGAATGACGTCATCTTGACGTCGTGCCGACAAAATGAGGTCTTTTTAAAGTTGATAACATGTACACTTGTCGTGCCGACAAAATGACGTCTTTTTAAAGTTGATAACATGTACACTTGTCGTGCCGACAAAATGACGTCTTTTTAAAGTTGATAACGTGTACACTGGGAAATAACTTTTCATATATCATTCGATCAACTTTGAAATGACGTTTAAATGTGACGCCGATTTGACGGTATTTTATTGTTCATGCGAAGTCTTGCTCTGTTTTGTTTCTGATCAGATTATATTTTCTCTTTATAAAATATGCCTAAACAAATTATACGTTGTTTAAGTACTATTTCCAAATTATACGCTGCAGAGAAGAGTACTGTGTCATCGATCTTGCAGCTAATTGGTTTCTTCATATCTAAACGCAACTCATTCCTCATGCTCGTTTACATACTTCTTCGTTGCTGATTGTAATTCTTTTGTAGCGGTCACCCGTATTTACAACATTTTAACAGTCATTATTTTGTTGTTTTCCACATATTTTAGGGGGTAATTATAACAAAAATTAGTAATTTATTTTATTTTATTTTTTATGACATAACCCCCGTTAAATCTTAATATCATTTGAATATGTATATAAATAAAAGTTTTAAAATCAGGAGGTCGTTGCAAAAGAATTCGAGATGGTTCTTAATAACTCATATTTAATAACTTAAAAATATTTGATACGCATTTGATACACATTTGATACGCATTTGATACGCATTTGATACGCATTTGATACGCAATGGATACGCATTTGATACGCATTTGATACACATTTGATACGCATTTGATACGCATTTGATACGCATTTGATACACATTTGATGCGCATTTGATACGCATTTGATACGCATTTGATACGCATTTGATACACATTGAGTCTGAATATAACTGATGGAGATCACCTGCGTAGGAATGTTTTTATTACTCTAAAACACTCCTCCATAGGGGATTCCCAGCAGTTGTTTTCTTAATTTTACTATACATTTTTACTCTGTAAAAAGGTTTTGCTTCCATGAATTGTGACAAACAAATCATTCAAAATAATATTAAGGGAAGAGTATTTTGCACTGCGATAGAGGCTACAGAATGCGCCCCATATGTACAGAATGCGCCCCATATGTGGGGGCTATGCAGATAGTGCCATATATATGGCAACTGACTGCCGTTGTAATATGGGACCGTATTTGATAGTCATACACACATTGTGTTTTCTTGGAAGGTTAAAATCCTAATATAAAAAGAGTCAACCTCGTTCCCAGCGGGAAGAAGCCATGGGAACGAGGTTGAAAAAGAGTAGTAGTTTTAGTAATTTTCTTAGTCAAAGCAATTTTAACACACCTGTAAACATGTTTTTAGAATATTTTGTTTTGATTATTTTTGTTCTGATTATTTTTGTTCCCATGAAATATGAATAAGGAATAAACCATATGCCGATTCATTCGTAACCGAATAGATCAACCTCGTTCCCAGGGCTTCTTCTCTCTTGACGTACGTCAAGAGAGAAGAAGCCCTGGGAACGAGGTTGCGAATAGATCTTTTCACAAATTTATGAATTGATCAAAGTATTATCTTGCGGGGATGCAATAACTTACTTTTGTGCGGGGGCTGCACAAAAAAGAAGGCATCACATTGCAACAAGCTTATACACTTATACACTGAACAGCCTCGTTTTCATAAATTTGTGAAACGTTCTATTTGGGGTTACTTAACTTTTATATCCAAATAATTGCGAAAAATGCCGATCACTTATTTGGAAAATATGACGTCACATAAAGTAAAATCTATTGAGCGTATTCCCACGCATCCGAAAATGAGTTGAAACTTTTTTTAGTTACGTTCAGGAACATGTGTTACTAGTTGAAATGTAACCGATATTACAATAAATGCCGATCACCATTTCGGACTGTGACGTTACACAATAAATAATGCTGTTGTTACCACACATACTGGAATTCCGCGTCGAAGGTTATTTTGGAACGTTTATATATAGAATAGGAATTTTCCTTAATCCAAATAGGAATGGAGTTGCGACTGAGGATGCACCCTCACCCCGCTTTTTTGTAACTAATGTTAGCACTTTATATATATAATTCAATTTTCGTGCCCACGTTGGAGGGGCAATGAGATTTTTACGATTTGTCTCCGGACTTTTTTAAATTCGTTACGATGTGCAACCTCGTTCCCAGCCCTGGGAACGAGGTTGTACGATGTGGTTATTGTTGGGCATACCGGAAAAGTGAGACCCGGGACCCTGTAGATGGGACCGCTGACCCAAGATATAAATCTTGTCTCAGCGCCAGGACCTATTTCTGGACCTTGAACCATATTTATGCAAAATTTTATAATAGTCGACTATTCGAACATATACGTTGATAAGTTTATAAATCTGAATTGGGTAAACCACAAAACGTAATTAAACGTGTCATATTATCATTCCTTTTTATTAGAACATGTATTGGGTACTATTTCTAAAACGTTGCGGAGATTTTAGCGGCGCATGCGCGAAGAAATATGCTGAATTTTTCGTCTATCTAATTAAAATTACAAAGAAATGTTGGGCATCCCGCCTCAATGTAACTTTTCCTGTGCATGCGCATGCTACAATTATTTGAGCATGTCACTTGTCTTTTTATGAAGATTAGAACTGAAATCTACAAGCAATCACATAAATATTTGAGACAAGGTCAAAAATTCCGAATTTCCAATTAGATAAAAAGCCTTAAATTTTCAGTAGCAAACCTAAAGACACAAAAAATCGAACATGTTCCAAGGGCCTGGGTACTAGGCTGCTAGGAACAGCAGAATTTGTCGAGTTTGCAAAAAGAGCTTAGATCATAAGTCTACGACTCGGATAAATTTCAAGGGACGTCTAGCGGTCATTTTCCGTATTTACGTTTTACTTGTGGTTTGTATTGCTTATTGAAATTGGTAAAATGTCTTATAATTTACGCGATCGGTTGTAGCTTGATGTGATTCCCGTGTTTCTTTTCTCCTATACAAAAGCGATCGATATAAAAAAAAGCTCTGGCAAGTTTTAGGTTTCTTGAGCCAAAATATACAACCAAATAAGATCTAAAAACGTGGACTATTGATTGGAATTACTAACTTTACTAATGAAAATGAAAACTTTTTATATTTACTAGGTAATCTAATATTGTTCATTTTATTTTATTTTCGCCGATTTACATGTCGAGAACAAGCTCATCAAAATTGTTGCAAAAAACGTAATTGATGAACATTTTTTGATATTGTTCATGTGGTAGAAACGTAATTTTTTTTAGTTGAAAAGTATCAAAAAAACAATAAATATGCATCAGTTAGGATTATGTTGATTTTAATTACCCATGCGTAGAAATGCAAATAAAGTAAATATTTGAAATAGTATATCAAAAAGTATCGAAACTAACAAGAAATTCTGATTGCATATAGGAATAATACGGCTTCTACTATCGTGGTGATATATTTGGTAAAAAGGAAAATTCTTGCAAAAAATCGGAATTTCAACTTTGACAAAAAGCCTTAAATTTTTACTAGCAAGGTGATCGGAACGGAATGGTTATTTTCCGCACTTGTTTTACTTGTAGTTTATATCACCCTTTAAAATTTACAAGTTTTTCTGTTATTTATGACCTTGATTGTAGTATTGCGCATGTGTAGATACATTTCTTTGCAAATCGTCAAATAATTAGACCCGCACACAACAACCTCATTCCCAGGGCTTCTTGCATTTTGCCGCACACAATTACAAATTTTTTTAATTTAATTTTATAGGGTCAAAAGTGTCTTCGGTCTGTAAATTGTTTCTAATGTAATTTACAGATAAGGTCCCGGGTCCCACCTAATATCTAGAGTTCCGAGTTTTACTTTCCGGTACGGGTTACAGTATGGTTATGGTATGGGTGTGGGATGGTTATGTTATTGTAACGGTATGGCTAGGTTGTGGTAATTATATGGTTATGGCAACGGTATGGTTATTGTAACACTATATTTGTAACACTATATTTATGGTCATGGTATGGTTATGGTAAGGCTATGATATGGTTTGCATGATTTTGGCAACGGTAAATATGATCATGGTGTATGGCTATCGGTAGAGTTATGAATCTTTGTATGGACAAAAAAATGTTCAAAGTTCTCAGTACAGCCACTAGAACAACGTTGAACGACATTGTTCTAGGGTCATTACTGCGAACTTTGAACAAGGTTTCGCCTACTGGTCCAAACAAGACCAAATAACCGCTCAACCTTGTTCCCAGGATTTCTTGCAAAAAGGTCTGGAAACGAAGTCATGAATCTTTTGAACAACCAGTGAAAACACAGTAGTAGTCCAGTTGGCAAAAAACTGTTCAAAGCTCGAAGGTGTATAGCAAAAGTCAGTAAATAAATAATTTTCAATTTTCAATTTTCAAAACTAACAGATGACGAGCAAACGTTATCATTTGATAAAGTTGGCCCATTTCTGCTAGGAGATGTAAATACAGATTTTCTAACTAGCTCTAGTTTTAAGACGGGCGCAAACGATCCAACATTTTGTCCACCAACATTTTGAAAAATCGATGTTGGATGAAAATGTTGGATCGGTTGCGCAGACTCAGATGTTGGATGAAAAACCGTGTTGGATCATGTTGGATGAACATTTGAATTGATTTGAACTTTTCATCCATCATCATACGTTATTTTCAATATTGGATCGTTTGCTTCAATTTCATCCAACATTTGATAAATAAATTCAATTCGAAAGCACTTTCGAACAGTTGGACGTTCGAATATAAAGATGAACGTGTGTTGAACGGTTGCGTAAACGGTCATTCAACATTTATGCAACACGTCCAACATTTTGTCCAAAAATGCTGGACGAAATGTTGGATCGTTTGCGCCAGGAGATATGAATACAATTACAACTACGACCCCTCACATAAATATTTGAGACAGTGAAAAAAGCCATAAATTATTATTAGCAAGACGAACTGCACGAAAATTCGCATTTGCTCCAAGAGCCTGGGCATTAGGCTGCTAGAAACAACAAAGAAATCCTAAGAACTTACGTCTGTAAGGACTTATTGTGGTCATTTTCCGTACTTACGTTTTACTTGTGGTGTGTGTATTGGTTGTTGAAATTCGTAAAACGTCCCATAATTTATGTAAAGGGTTCTAGTTTTACTCTAGCGATTACTCAACAGGCACATGCGGTCTAACCAACTTTCGACGTAAAGAATTCTAAATGACGCCTGTTCGACGTTGATCAGAAATCGTGTTTTTGAAAACTATATATACATATGTATAATTTATTTTTTTATATTTTTATACGTTTAATACGGGTAACCGAACTCAAGAATGCCACCCAATGTTTGATCTGGTCGACTTATCCTCCTAAGATATGCTTTGGGGAACAACCGAATTACATCTATATATGAACGACCTTTTATAAATGACACGTGATATGGTAGCCTCATACAAGTGGTCGAAATAAGAACAAATAAAAACTGCAGATGAGTGAAATTTGAGCATACTGCAGGGGATCCTCCACAGTGATTATTTTCTCCTATTTTGACACAGTTTAAGGTATTTATGTCTTCTCAGGAGAACATTTTTCATTTTCTATTGTTTCTTATACATGACGTCGCCACGTTTGATGACATAATCAATAATTTCATTATGTGCTGCAAACTGATAAATTAAATGTTCCCACCTGAAAAATAACACATATTATTTTCACAAATAATCACTGTGAGGAAGGATTTCTGAATATTGCTTCAAGCTTTTTATACTGAAGCAATGCTTAAAAATCACTCCTCCACGGTGATTATTTGCTCTTATTTCAAAAAAGGTGTGCCTATTGTTGAATTGCAGGGTGTTTACTAAGAACAATTAAAAATAAATTCTGCTACAGACTACGACTGATTTAAATTGTACTACAGACTACGACTGATTTAAATTCTGCTACAGACTAGAACTGATTTACGTGCAGAATTTGCTTCACTTACCTAGGAGCATCTATTATCAGTATATCAGCTTGCTTGCCAACTTCTAATGAACCATGTGATTCGGACAAACCAATGGATGCAGCTGCATTGATGGTTGCACCAATTAGAGCTTCCGTCATTGACATGCGCAATATACAGCAAGCCATATGCATCACAGCTGGCTGAAAAAACAGTGCTTGAAATATGAATAAATAGTATCTGTGGAAGAGTAACGTTTAATCATAACTTGCTTCGTAGCTTAAGGCGCAGTAACTTTCACCTCCACAATGAATCTTTCTGAATAGGCTATATTAAGCATATGTAGTCATTGTGGAGGAATAAGTTTTCAACTTAGCCTAAGTTGAAAACTTACTCCCTCACAATGACTACATATGCTTAATATAGCCTATGCAGAAAGATTCATTGTAGAGGTGAAAGTTACTGTGGAAGACAAAGTCCGTTTGCAAGCTTATGACAATTTCCTATTTTTTCCCATAGGTTTCCTTATCTTTGTTGGATATCACCAGGTTTACTGACAATAGAACGATATATTTACTACTGGAGCTAATCGGAGGTTACTATAAAAAGGAATTTGGAAGTATAGACTAATAACAGTAAAATGAAAGTATACAAAATACCGCGTAAAACTCCGAACATAAGCTCCTCTCCCCGTAGTATAAGCATACTAAAATGCTAGCATACAAATCGTTCCATGTATAACCCCTCCCGTGATAAGCCCATGCGTTACTCTCTCTAGTTTTTCTGTTAATTTGTGTAGCTCATGACGTATACAAAGAAAGCGTTTATCGTACTTTAGCCAATATATACAAGGTAGTGCCTTACATGCCTTCTGGTGCTTTTCTTTTATTGAGTATTTGTTATATTAGTTGCTATCTGTATGATATGGTATTCTTCAAGCTATGCTAAAATATCTCTCCTCCACAGTGATTATACGGTCTTATTTTAGACAATGAAAACTTACCATTGAGTAGCAATGTGCATTAGGATTAAAATCCGAACCTAATGCGACTGGAACACCTGCAAGGAGAAAACTCAGTGTGAAAGACTACCAAATACGGACCAATATATCACCATACCCATATATGGCAATACACAGTCCGTAATCAGTGGTTTGTAAACTGTAACGAAGTGTTTTAAGTTTGAATATGAAACTGCAGAATATCACATGTGGAGGAGTGTATAATAAATGCAGTTATCACTTCAAAACTGGAAACTGTACTAAAAGTACTCCGCCACAGGCGATGTCTGGCAGTTATACAGGGAACTCTTCAATGACACTCAAATCAGCAGACACCTTTGATTAACAGACTACATCTGCAGAATTTCTAATAAATCCTTAAAGGGGACTTTCCAAAACATGGACATCATTTAGCGGAAACCTCCAAAAAGCAGACAAACACCCTGCACGAAATCAACAGGTCCTCTAAAATAACTCTCCAATTAGTGGGCACAAGTTCAAATTAGAAATACAGATAAAACATTTGAATTTAGTTCATTTCTGCGTTCCAAAACACACCAGTAACACACTCCTCAACATGTCCTAAAGTTATATTCGGGCTTGCATGCTACTTTAAGGTATGAGAAAAAATAATAATAATAAAAAAAGAAGTTATTTAAGAGCGAATAACAACCCTGTTTATAAGTACACTGTCAAATATTATACTGAAAAACACTAAAATATCTCTAGCGATAATTCGACATTGTGTCAGTGTTGATATAAGACTAAATAATCACTTCGTACGAGGGGCTTGTAAGCTACAGGCTTCGTAGTCTGAAGATTTGCCAAAAATTCACTCCTCCACAGTGTTTATTCGCTCTTATTTCAACCTCTATGTTTTTCCGTTACATAATTACTTGTTTGCTTGTATTTTCAATAATTCACTAACAATTTTGCGCGAAAGCCAAAAGAAGACATTCCATTGGCAGAAATTGATATCACATGCGGTATGATGTCAAGTTTTACCAATGTAATGTCTTCTTTTGGCTTTCACACGAAATTTTCTGCCTAGTGTAAATTCACCGTAAGATAAAAGCTTTTATATAATTGTGTAACAGATGCAACACAAATTATTCACCTTTGTCTATCATCTGTCTAGCTGGTGGTGGTTTTAGTTTTAAAATATAAGCAGTAGTAGGTAGCAGTACAGCAGTTACTGCTTTGTCAGCCATTGCTTCGATACCAGCATCACTAATTTCTTCTAAATGACTTATTGCACGAGCATTCAGAAGTGCTCCAAGCTAAAATAAACCAGTCAGCGAAATAAAAGCAACTAAGAGCAAATAATAACTGTGGACGAGAGTATTTTGACATGGATTCGGGTTGCAGAGCCTATTTTGATTGCCTTTCTCTCCGTGTTCAAGGTAATTACAAGCAGTCACTGTGGAAAAGTGATTTTAGAACATAGCTTCAGGCTGAAAACATTACTCCTCCATGGCGGTTATTGGTCCATATTTTGAACACTAATGCATTACTTGATATAACACATCGTCAGATTTATTTTAGCAGCATTGTTTATCCTCCATTTGATAAAATTATTATTTTGAATACATTAAACAACACTCCTCCACAGGTGATGTCTGGCAGCTATTTATAGTAGGTACTCTTTGTTATTGTAGGGGGTCTAATAGTAATGGAGTCGGTGCATTTCCATTCACAGTGTTAATTAAGTGAAATGGGGGGGTCGGTTTATGTCGGTAGCATCTGAGTAGGAGGGTGATATGTCAACAAACTTGTAATTGATTGGTTTGTTAGGTACAAAGAAACAAATCAATTGCAAGATCGTTGACTCTTCCTCCCAGATACTACTGGTGTATACAGAATCTCCACATTAGATATCATGTCTGCTCAAAATCCAGATTTTAATACTTTCGAAATATATGAAAATTATTCTGTTATTTATACTCCCCTTGGCCCTATAGGCCTAGGCTTTTTGAGGCTCTGAGAGCCTAGGGGAGCATAAAATCTGACTGGCTCCATATTTTTCTTTCAAATTTACACCAAAAGTTCCTCAAACTATGAACTACATTTTAGCATTAAAATAATTAGCAGGTGTTCTATTGTTTCATACTTATGACGTCATAGATTATCTTGGGCATAAAAATTCATTTTTGTTTGAGTATGTTTTGATACCAAAACTTGTCACAAGTAACTTTTTACGTATTAGAAACAGATTCGGCATAAAATTTCGAATCTAACAGTGTATCATGTCAAATTAAAGAAGGTAAAAAAATATTCGCCTACTTTTTTTGGTCTACCATTTTTTGGAAATCATCGTAATGCCAAAGATGAGCAAATTATTTTTTAAAGAATTTTGAGAATATTTTTTCCTAATTAAAAGTCAGAAAGTTTGAGTATATCACTTATATTTAAAAAGTTATGCACAATTTAATAAAAGGGGTTAAAATATAAAACAAAAGTAAAGAAAATATGATTGCCAGGAAAGAGTTAAGATCTTACCTCTCCGGATTTCATAGGATGTAATTCGTCACCATGGAAATTTATGTTCAAACCAATAGCTTTACCAGCTTCCAAAATTTGCCTACTAGCTTCGGTGTCAAACACACCATTCTCACAAAACACATCAATATTATCCACTTTAAGTTCATCTTCATCCATTAATTTTTTGATAGCTGGTATCTGATTATTTATAACATCGTCAGTAGCTTCTTGCATAGTTTTTCCTCTAATAATTTTAAAGTCAAATTCAAAATAGGAGTAGAAAATCACTGTGAAAAAGGCTTTGTGGTTTGAAGTTGCAGTCAATACTTTTCCAAGCACTACAGTAGAGATTGAATTTAATTAGCCGGAAAAGTTTGTGCAAAAGCCAAAAGAAGGCATGGATGTCTGTTTTTGGGTAATGTGATCAACTTAAACATTTCCACAAACGTACTTTGATCTATTAGGAACACTGTGCTAAAACACCACTCCCTCACAATGTTTTTATTCTGTGCACTACATTACCACAAGACTTAAAATCACTGTCAGACATCAACTGTGGAGGAGTGTTTTTTTTGAGTGCAGGGTCCAGTTATGCCAACACACGATTAGTATAATCCTTGATTAAATTGTCTTTTCACAATATTTGATTGGCAAAAATTGATTTTAATCCAGGTGTAATCCTAGATCAGCGTCAATCGGCTTTCAAACAAATGGACCCAGTTTCAGATTTAAAACTGACACCGTAACTCAAAGAATATTCTCCACAGGTGACGTAGTTATCTTGAGGCAAGAAACTAGAAACATACTTTGGAATGGCATGTGCACCACAATAAGTACTTGATATATCAAC
>JAULBZ010005411.1:0-13453 GCA_032360805.1 Neoturris breviconis | reverse complement strand
TATGACGTCATATTTTCTAACTCTCCACTTTTTTTTCTAACTCTCCAAAGTGCTAACTCTCCACTTATACGAACCCCCCCTTAAAGATATTTTTTGCGTATTTTAAGTAAGATTTTTTTGTGCAATTTAAATAATTTTTTTGTGCATTTTAAAGATTTTTTTGCGTAACTTTAAGATTTTTTTTGTGCATTTTAGAGATTTTTTTTGTGCAATTTAAGATTTTTTTTGTGCACGTATCGGCTATCATACATTCTTTGTATCAAGGAGGTTCAATCATCAACTATCGGTTTTTTACAGTTTTTTTTTTTTTTAAATTATGGCTCCTTATTTATTGTTCGACAAATCTCCGAGATTTATCTGCATTTTTCACACTTGTCGGGTCAAAAATTCGTCAATATTCGCAAAATGTATCTTAATTCATATCTAAAATTGTAGAGCCGTTTAGAAATTAGTAGAGAAAAAACCCTGGGATCGAGGATGCCTTGGGTCTCAACCTTGTAGCCTCTTCCACCAGGCTCTACAAACTTGGTCTTCCGGGACTCACTTTTCCGAGTCAGTAGTTTAGATAAATTTTAAAGAGGAGGGATAAAGCTATGGTAGCAAAAAAAATACCGATGTTGCTGTGTGGATAACCATGTGTGTAGTGTACGAATGTGTTCGTAGAGTCTTCGTAGCTATGTGTTCGCGTCGTTCGCTGTTCAGCTGTTCGCATGTTCGTTAGCAACAAGGCCCCTTGTTCGCATCGCATTCATAAGTTCGTGTATTTTTAACCTAGGGTACCGGTATATTGTTAAATTGCTGGCGTTATTAATAACGTTATTAATTAATATATTAATTAATAATTGGTCTGGACGTTTCTTTTTTGTGGCAGAAACATCAATGTTTAAGGATTGCGAAGCGTGAGCGTGCCACTATGTTTGCAAGTGAAATTTTTAAGACAGGCAGGCAGGCAAGCTGGCAGAGGAACACAGGCAACAGGCAAAGGACCAAATGAGCATGCGCATTGTAGTGTAGGAATTTAGGGGCCATCGACAATTGATTTTCATATTTTTTAACGGCTTTAGGCCGTTAAGGCTGATACCCCTCCTCCTTAACGGCCATAGAAAAAAATTATGTTAAGAACTTTTCGCTAAATCCATCTTATATCGCAGACCAGATAACTCTCCCTCAGACCATGTATTACAAAAACGTTACCGCTATAATTTGCAGACTGCAAAGAATCTTGCTAAAAAATCCGATCTTGGTAATACAATCGATCGCGTCGCCGATGAAATCTTGGACAAGGCAGCCCCTGTTGTTACCTAAAATTGGACCAAAAAGAATATTTTTGGTCCGAATTTTGAAAAATTGATGCCGGATTTGGAATCAGCGCCATCAAATTTGGTCACGTTTGGTCAAAGAAGAACTTTAATTTTTGGTCAAATTTGCCTAAAAAGGATATTTTTTAGTCGGAATTTTGAAAAATTGATACCAGATTAAGAATCAGCGTTATCAAGTTGGGTCACATATTGTTTTTCAAAAACTATGCACTTTTAGTTTTTGGTCAAATTTGCCTAAAATTTGGACAAAAAGAATATATTTGTTCCGAAGGAATAAACATCATCAATTCGTGCATCGGATGCACTTCAGTTACACCAATCCCACAGAGGGAATGTTTTAACGCTAAAAAAGGATTTATACTCATGATAAATAACAGTCCACATTAGGTATGAAGGTATATGCAAGAACAATAGGCAATAGCAATTTGTAATTACTTCACAAACCTTTGAAAAAAAAGTCAATCTTGCTCCGCTATCTACGAGTGGTTTCAGTGAAACATCCGTACAAGGTTAATCAATTGTACAGATCTGGTGTTTATATACGGCGGACTTTGAACAAGTTTTTGCCCACTAGGTAGCAGCATAAAGAGATTCAAAACTTGTTCAAAATCCGCAGTAAATCTTTGCAGATTTCTTTAGGGATGAGAATATAAATATTTGAAGTAAATAATCAACTCAATTGCGGTGATTATTGATTCAAAAATAAAATGCGTGCAGGTGACGATGAACAAATGATTAATTATAGTCGGCCTTACTATGTAATAACAAGGGACGTGTGGATAATTTTAATTTTAAAAAGTCTTACAGAAAGACTGCGTTCTATCCTTAACCATATTATATTATGCCGAATGACGGTTTGTGTACATTGGTGGTGAATTCAAATTAGAATTAGGATTTCCTTAAATCTTCGACCAGATTCAGGTAAATATCATGCTCGGGCATGTTACAGCATGTCCAACTCCTCATTTCTTTTAGTGCACCACTTGTGCTACAACAAATATGACGATTCTGGCAATATTGAATTAAAATTAAAAATCCACCAGTAATCAGAAATTTTGCAGTAGTGAGCTATGAATGAAGAATCATGCAAGTGGCTGGATACAATATGTATATTATCATTATAATTCTTGCATCATCTTTTCAGTGACCTGTCAAAGATTTGTAACACAATAATGTATCTTGGATGTCATATTTTCTTGTTGTTACTTTGGTTGTATGTGATATTCGTATGTGCTCTTGTTCTATTTACAAAAGGTTTTCTGCTCAAAAGGGTTGTTGTTGACAACTCGAGTGTATGTCATAAAGATCATTGGGCAATTAGTAACCTCTGGAATGGAGTATCTGCAAGCATACGTCTACAACAGGATATTCAAGATCAGTACTCATGTTCAAGAAACCTTAACCCAAAATTTAGTAAAGCTGTTCTCGTCATCATTGATGGTTTACGTTATGATTTTTTGCAATATAATGATCAACTGAATGCATCAATGGCATTACCTTTCCAAAATAAAATGAAGAAATTAAATAAAATTTTGAATGATCAACCACAGAATGGTAAACTATTTAAATTTGAAGCTGATCCTCCAACAACTACTATGCAACGTATCAAAGGGTTGACGACAGGTCAGTGTTCCAAATAAGAACAAATAATGACTATGGAGAAGGGTTTTAAACACAGCTTTGGACTTTATAGCCTGAAGATGTGCTCAAAAATCCCTCTTCAACAGTGATTTTAAGCAATGAGGCAGGGCTTGAAATCACAGCCAGTAGGAAGCAGGAAATATGTATGATGTGCTACTTTCCCAGTGGACAGAAACTTATTCAAAGTCCGCAGTAAAGACGCTAGAACAAACCCGAACGATATTGTTCTAGCATCTTTTACTGTTGACTTTGAACAACTTTTTTCCTACTAAGTTCATGCATCTGATACAGTGGTAGAAATAAGAGTAAATACTTGCTGTTGAGTAAGAATTTCTTTTTTGGCATAGCCTTAAGCCTTGTAGCCCGAAGGTGTGCTCAAAAGTTGCTCCTCTGCAGAGATCTGTCTAATAAATGCGTTTTTAAAGTATATATTTTTGGGACTGTTTAATTGCATCAATTTTTGTTTGATCCAATTCCAATTAGGGAAAACTAAAAGTTATAGTGAAAATTTATGACAATATTCACACAACATACAATGTTTTAATAAAATGTGTTGAAAATCAGAGAAAGAAATTATATTCTACCTGAAAATTACCGACTCCCGACTTTTTCGTGAACAAAAGTGCATCTCATATTTTATTAAATATCGTAATACTTTAAATAAATTGTGTTGAGCAAACACGTATCATCCAATGATGCCACAGTTTTTATGTAGACGGTCTCTTTTACGCACTGGATATTTACTATGAGAGGTAAAAGTTATATTATTACTGTTTTACAAATTCTTATTTGTTTATAAAAGGTTTAAAATTAGATAAGGAAAATTACCAAGTTAGAATAGATAACGAAAAGTCTGAACTGATGTGCAGTAAATGTTCCCTGTCCGCTATGGCCCTTGTACAGAAATAATTGTGTAGAAGAAGTATCTATGCACTTTTCAAAATGCTTTTAAAGCAATCGACAATTGTGATCGGCAAAACATAATCACTCTGCAATATTTGAAATAAGAGCAAATAATCACTGTGGAGGAGGGATTAGAGAAGCTATGCTCTAAGATCACTCCTCCACAGTGATTATTTGCTCTTCAAACACTGCTCTAACTAATATATGTTTGTTGAGCAATGGATACTGTTCCATTAATAAATATAATTAGTATATTTATAGGTAGTTTGCCAACGTTTGTCG
Source organism: Neoturris breviconis (assembly GCA_032360805.1). NCBI lineage: Eukaryota > Metazoa > Cnidaria > Hydrozoa > Anthoathecata > Pandeidae > Neoturris > Neoturris breviconis. Next base: position 9,308 of record JAULBZ010005411.1, on the reverse strand, counting down.
ATGCTGGAACAAATTTTGACAGCTATCAAATTACTGAAGATAATATTCTCGATCACACAATACGTAAAAAACTAAATATATCTTTCATGGGGTGTTCAACTTGGACGGAACTATTTCCTCACCATTTCCATCGCAAAATCCCATTTTCTGGTAAGATTCTAAGTATTAATTAACCCACCAAACAAAGTTTGGATGGGCTATTGCTATCATTTTGTGACAGCGACCAATGGACCGAAAAGGTGCGTTACCATCCTGAAATTTGGTTATGGCATTCTAGGCAATATCAAATGTTTTTCAATTTTGTTAATTTGATTTGCATTCACCAAAATGTTAAATTTATGATTTTTGTTGACTTTTTGATTTTTTTTGTTGTTTATAAGGATTTGACCAGAATTATTTTCTATGAGAATTTGACCGTTAATCTTTTTGGCAATGATTTTGTATTTTCGGGAAGCTCCCTTCTCAATTTTTTGAGATAAGTTATATTTTTTGAGATAAGTGATTTTTTTTATAAAAATAATTTTTAAAATTTCAAGAATTGAAGTCTCCATATTGATTTTGGAGAGCTTCCTTCAGTCTTGAAATAACTATTAATGTTATATCCACTTAATTAATTACTACTAAGAGTATAATTTATTTTTTATAACAATTATTACTCCCAATGCAAATTGGTAATATAATGACAATACACAATTCAACAGAGGAAGATTTTTTAATAAAAGAATCTTCTAAAAAGATACTGACTTCTAACGCAAATTAGTAATATAATGACGATACACGGTTCAACAGAGGAAGATTTTTTAATAAAAGAATTTTCTAAAAAGATACTTACTCCCAATGCAAATTAGTAATATAATGACAATACTCAATTCAACAGAGGAAGATTTTTTAATAAAATACTTTTTTTTGCTTCATTGTTCTATTCTCTAGTGCTTTATACTGCTAATGTCCATGTCCACTGTGGAGGAGCAATTTTTGAGCATTTTTTTAGCCTATGATATGAAATTTCACTATTCTCCTCCACAGTGATTTGATCCTTGATAAAGGTGTTCCAATTGTTTATTTGACCTGAAACTTCACTATTCTCCTCCACAGTGATTTGATCCCTGATAAAGGTGTTCCAATTGTTTATTTGACTTGAAACTTTATCAATGTAATAAGGACATAAAATCCTAATGCTATGTAAAATTTGGGTGTTTATCCTTGATTTGAATTTTCACTACTCTCCTCCACAGTGACTTGACATAAATTTTACTTTAAAAAAGGTGTTCCAATTGTTTATTTGATTTGAATCCTACCATCTTAATATAAAGACATATTTCAAACACTGTATAATGTGTGTATGCAAATCACATCTATGTGCTTAGGTTTAACTTTCACTTGGTAGGCTACTTCTAATACCATACTTTTGATTTTTATGTTGTTTTTATTTTGCCGTGTAACAACCTGGGGATAATCCAGCTCAACAATGGGTCCTGAATTCGGACACTGCCCGTCTCATTGAATTCGTCTCACTGCCCGTTTGAATTGATGCATATTTTTAGAACTTTTTATCACATTGCCCAGCCGGCAAAAACTTGTTCAAAGTCAGCAAAATAACGTTAGAACAACATTCTTCGAACTTGGTTCTAACGTTATTTTGCTGACTTTGAACAGGTTCTTGCCTGCTGGGTGGTGGGTGACCTTTTGGTTATTTCTGAAGATTCTACATTATTTCCAAACAACTTAAAAAGTTATATCACCCGTGTAGGAGTGTTTTTAACTACAGTTTTCAGCTTTGCAGCTGAAAACTACTCATAAAACACTCCTCCACAGGTGATGTCTGACCATTATCTTGAGGCTTGCTATTAAATGTCTATCTTACTGTATTTCCTCTAATTAAAGCCTGGGTGTTTATTAAGTTATTTTCATATTTAGGTAAGCGCTTGTTGCAGGGAGGCTTAATAGGGGGACGCTTATTAAATACTTTCAAAAAGATACAAAATGCCCGGGAGTAATATAAAGAAAACAATGATGGTTCCAATAAACATCAGTCAATATCAATAAACTAGATGATATCAACGAGCCATGGGCACTTATTAGAGGGGGCACTTATTAAAAATGTCCAGTAGTAAAGAATTAATATCAATGAGCTATGGTCACTTATTAGAGGGGGTGCTTAATAAATTTCATGTTTAAGGGATGCTTATTGGAGGGGTCATTAATAGAACGTGGATGTTAATTAGAGGAAATACAGTATACAAAAGTAGAAACCGTTACTACCCATATTTTTGACCATCAGGCTTGTGTTTTTTCTAGCTTTAAACGTTAAAGACCTTGATTCAATTGACTATGGTATAATTAAATACTTGATACCGGAAGTTAATCGTTCTGATTGGTCTATACTTATCGCACATTTCTTGGGTGTAGATCATTGTGGACACCGTTATGGCACACATCATCCAGAGATGACAAGAAAACTTAAGGAAATGGATGTTGTAATTAGGTGATTTTTTGTTTGCATCACTGCATAAAATAAGAAAAATTACTGTGGAGGAGTGGTTTTTAGCCCGCTAAATAGAGTTTAGATGGACTCTTGCTATTGGTTATGACATTCTAGGCAATATTACGAGACCGCTGGTCAATTTTTTTTCAATGACTTAGAAAATCCTCGCAAATTTGATTTACATTCACCAAAATGTTCAATTTATGGTATTTGTTGACGTATAAATTTTTTAAATTCTGTTAAGGATTTGAATATTTATCGATATTTATCGATATTTTTGATTTCTATGAGACTTTGACCACATTCACCAAAATGTTCAATTTATGATTTTTGTATTTTTTTAAAGATTAACTTTTTCAATATCTCAAGAACTAAGAAAGAACTAAGAAAGATTTTTATATGAGATAAAGAAATTCTAATATTATTTTTTATATTTATCAATATTAGATCAACTAGTATAATATAGAAATACAAGCACACAGTCCTGTGATATGGAATAATACAAAAATGCAGGGCCTATGGTACATGTTTTCAGGTGGGGAGCTACAGACTTTTCGAGTATTTTGAAGATGGTTCATAATGATTTCCACATTACTACAGAAAAGAGTAGAGAGTATGGATCTTGCAATAGAATGTTTATTTGTTTGTTTTTCATACTGAAGAAACAATCAGTGTTTGAAATAAGAGCAAATTATTATTATAATCACTAGGGAGGTGTGGTTTTCGATCATAAATTTGGGCTTAAAAGCCTGATGTTTAAAACTCCCTCCTCTGTAGGGATTAATTTGTTCTTATTTCACTGACTATTGTAAGCTAGTTAACATTATACTCTTTAATGCAGATTTATGTTAAAGCCAATTAATGTTATATCTTAGTTTTAAAATGGCGATGGTCAAACTAATAGTAGATAATCACAGTGGAGGAGGGAGTTTTAAGCTATACTCAAAAATCACTCATCCACAGTGATTATTTGTGTTTATTTTGATGGATGGTTCATAACGTCTTATTCTGTTTCAGTGACTTAGTGGAAGCTATTGACAATGATACTTTGTTGTTGGTTATGGGTGATCACGGCATGACCATATCCGGTGATCACGGTGGTGATAGTAAAGACGAAGTAATGGCTGGTTTATTTGCTTATAGTAAAAAGAAAATTTTTGCTGGACGGCGAAAGGTGAACAGTTCTCAAAATAAAAATTTACAACAGGGCTTGAAATAACAGCTGGTCATCACTGTGGAGGAGAGATTTTTCGGAATATTTTTAGCCAACTTGGCTGAAAGTATTCTGAAAAATCTTTCCTCCACAGTGATGACCGGCTCTTATTTTGAGCCCTGCATACAAATCATTCTGAGAAAGCAGTTGTTAAACATAGCTTCAATCTTTTAGCCTGAAACTGTATTCGAAAATATGATTATGTTTTTCTTATATCAAGCACTGTCAGATATTGAAAACCATTTTTCTTGCAGTGTTCGAATAATCACTGTGAAAGAGTGATTTTTAGCCCACAAACAAAGTTTGGATTGGCTATATCACTTTGTGGTGGAGGTGGCAGTGGTGTCGACATCCTGTTTTTCTTAATAGAATAAGTTCCTGAAATGCTACCATTTTGAAATTTGATGATGAGAATTTATAATTTTTTCAAAAGTGGAGACTTAGAATTTTTTTTTAATTCTATAAGATTTTGACCACAATCAAGTAAAAGTTGAAGTAAAATATCATACCTAAAAATGATAAGAATAATGGGAGAAGTGGAGATTTTTCTATGAGACTTTGACCACTTTCAAGTAAAAGCTAAGGTTAATATCATACTAAAATCAAAGGAATATTAAAAGTAGCTCACCAAGCCGAGTCAATGTAAAATCAAGGAAATATGATTTGCATACACACATGCATCACAGTATTATGCATATAATAAATAAAAATCGAGAATAACCTATAGGAATATGATAATATATGCTTTAAATACCTTGGAGAAATCTTGTCTTTTTAAACATAGTTAAGACTTGTATACTGTATAATTATGATACATGTATACAGTTATCCAGAATAACAATGAATTTTGTGAAAAATATAGTTTAAAAGTACCTGATGATTATAAGATCTTATTTACCCCCATCATGTAAAGTTTTTATTGGGACTAGATTTATTGTTGCTTCTTGTAAATGCAGCACTAAGTCGAGAGCTTTTAAACTTATTTTTGATCAAATGAAGAGTTTTTTTACAAAATATTTTTGATTGTAGAGAATTAATTTCCAATAATTCAAAAACTGGATAAAATAAATCTGCCTTTGATTTCAGTTAACTTGAATTAACGGTTAAACACAATGGTAACCATGCTACTTGTTGAAATTTTAACTACTTCGGCTAAAGACCTTAAATTTTGAGTTCAGATACTAGGCTGCTAGAAAGAGCAAAATGATTTGTTGAGTTTGTAGAATGTCCTAAGATTTTAAGTCATCGAAGTCTTAAGTCTACTCAATAAGCCACTAAGATCTTGGGGTGTCTCGTAGTCACTTTCTGCATTTAAGTTTTACATGTGGTGTATATTGCTTGTCAAAATTCGCAATTTGTCTCTAATAAAAAAATGGTTTGTTTATCAACGGGTGCGTTTTTAAAAACGAGAGCGTTGTTAGATATGGAATTTGCATAGTTATTAAATCAAGGGCAATATATATACTCTAAGCATTTATTTCCAGGGAAATATGTAGGTAAGCCCATTATAGCTTCAAATAGCGCAAATATTCAGCCCAGTAGGGTTCTTTCTTGTTCTGTTTTGTAAAAGTCAATAATAAGTAAAAATCAAGATTATATTGCAATAAATACAATTATAGCACTGTAGTGAATGAACCCTGTGGAGGATGGACCTTCTTCTTTCAGGTTGTGTAGAATTCTAACTATTTGGACCTTTTATAACTGCTATCATCTATGCTTTATGTTAGCATCCTTTTAATGTATTTCTCTTTTTAATTTGCAGGAAAAATCTAAAGAGTTACCACAAGTATCACAAATCGACATTGTACCTACACTGTCACTTCTTATTGATCTACCAATACCGTTTTCTAATTTGGGCTCAGTTATTCCTGATTTCTTTGATGGAAACCAGATGGAATTTTTACCAAATTTCTTAAAATCTCACTTTACAGAGAAGATCCAAGTATTCAATACTGTTAAAAATCATACGGGCTTGGTCAGTCAAATATTTAAGAATATCAACATGGCTTATGCTTCTTATCTGAATTGTAAACAAATTCTAACTTACGTAAATGAATACCAACAAGTTTCTGGCGATTTACCGGTCGAGAAAATGGATGCTGTCAAGTACAGCTTTGAATTCTTGGAGGAGAAATTTGAAGAATACTTAGAAACATTGGTTGTTGTTGATTGGTCGAATCAAGACAAAATTTCACAGCGAGCAGCTGAATTTAATGAATCAATTTTAGAGATACAGCTTTTAAATACCGGCTTTCAAGATATTCTGCAACACATTAAAAGCGTGTGTCGAAGTATTTGGGCCAAATTTGATATAATTTCAATTAGCATGGGTGTATCGTTAATGATTTTTATTGCTATAATTGTTTTACTTTCGCCAATGTTTATGTCATTAAAACATATTATGGAACCTGGAAAGTTTATCATCGTTTACATACTTGGTTTTATTCTATGTCTGAGCAGCTTGTTCTACTTGGCATTCCCAACGGAAAATTCAGAGCTGACTTCATTTGTGGTCTTTGTTACTATTTCATTTTCATTTAGTTTATGGCTACTCTCCACTGGAGTGATTGCAAATTTTAGTACAATATTTCAAACATGGTCGGTTGTTACCATGCCGACTTTATTTGTATTTATTTGTTTACTAATACAACTAGCATCATTGTTTGCGAACAGTTATATAATTCATGAAGATTCAGTTATGTTGTTTTTCTGCCAGTCACTATTATTCTTGTACAGTGTACGCAAAATCTTTCTTATGTTAACAAATCACAAATATACTGAATTGCGTAAACTGCAATCAAAAGGATTTGCATTATTAAAAACTCACTTATTACAAAATCTTCTTAACCAACAAACAATTAAATTTTATGCTGTTGTTTTGGTGGCAATGTTTTGCATGCGTTGGACTAAGTATTTTTGGTTCTGTCGAGAAATGCAACTAAAGTGCAACATATCTCCATACTCGCTACCACTGGTATCTTTGCTGTCAGAATTCACACAAGGTTATGCTCATGAACGGCTTCTACTGGCATTAATTTCTATTGTTTCGTTAACTGTTTTGACTTACTTTTATCTACGTAAAAGAGGTAATTTATTTGGCTTCACTTCATGTGTATTTGCTGTTAAATATGCTGGCATTACTTGCTGTATTTTAATTGTGTTACATTGGAACTTGCAGTTAGGTATTAATCATAGTGCTGCAGAAATTCTTGATATCGGCTACATTCAACAAATCCTACTACCTCGTGTTGTTTATGTGTTATTCATTATCTCACTGATCTGGCTGATTCGTAATCCTTTATGTATAAATGTCATTCTTCAGGATAGTATCTCTAGTGGTGAGAATAGTACTAAAAGTGTAGCAGAATTATATACTGTACTCAAAGAAAAATTTAGCTATCAAAAGAAGATAACTGACTCAAAACCACCTATCGTATATGGTTTACAAACTGTGTATTCTTCCTCCATAATTTCTTTGTTGTTTATTCTGATCATTGTTGTGAATATGATCTTAACTGATGGTATGGCCATCCCTGTGCTTTTACTGGGAATATCTGGTTTTTATATTACTCGTTTATATAGTATGAATTTATCTCAAGATGTTGCTTCTTATGGTAAGATTAACATTTCCAAGCCTGAAAATAACTACCTGACAATATCTGTAGAGGTGTGTTTTTTGAGTATTGTTTTCAGCTGCAGCTTATTTTCAGGCTTGATGTTTGCATATACAGTGTCTGGAATAAGAGTAAATCATCACTGTGGAGGAGGGATATTTGAGCATTGCTTCAGGCTTGACTAGTCTAAAGCTATGCTTCAAAATATCTCCACTACAGTGATTATTTGCTCTTATTTCAAACAATCAAAATAAGAGAATATAAATCATTGTGAAGGAGTGATTTTCAAACATGGCTTCAGGCTATAAAGCTATTCTCAAATATTCCTCCACCACAGTGATTATTTACTCTTGTTTCGACCACTGAGTTCTGTTCTCATTCTCACATTTTGATAAAAGTTAGGGGACAGCAAATTCCATAATAAAATTTATCTCAGTATTAAAAAATAATCAATGTTCCGGTGCAGCTCTTGATAATTAGAAGTAAAAGCTGTAGGCTTTGCTGACATAATTATGAAGGCGTCTTGGTGGGAGAATAATGCAACCAATTTTGGCTATTATTGCTCATATTAGGGAAGCGACCCTATGGGTGGTTTTTGATGTTTCAAACAAATACTTACTGTGGGAGAGTAATTTTTGAACACAACTTTACAGGTCTGGAAATTCAGGTTGGCATTCTCCTGTGGTGGAGCATCTTTGGAGGCTAATTTGCAGCCAAAAAGCTTCGAATCAGTCTCCAAAGATGCTCCCCCACATGGGAATGCCGACCTGAATTTCCATTGATTATCCATCCTTATCTTATCAGTAATGTAATCTCAGTAATTATTTGGTCTTAAGCGCTTTGTCTTACTTTTTTTTCAGATGATTTATTTTTCCCAATTGTAACATGGGCGTTTTACACTTCATATGGTTTCTTTGGTAGCGGCCATCAAACAACATTACCTGCAATACGATTTCAATCTGCTTATATTGGATTTAAAGGTTCTTTACCTGAGATGTTGCCTCAAAGTAGGTTCTTTCTACTAGTCTGATAAATCTTCACTGAAGCGTTGCTGGAAATAATCACAAGTATCGCTGTGGAGGAGCCTGAAGCTATGCTAATACATCCCTCCTCCACAGTGACTATTTTCTCTTACTTCCAGCACTGCTGAAGACCAAGCCCAGTGGGCAAAAAGTGAGGAGTAAAGATGCTAGAACAATGTCAAGGATGCAGACTTTGAACAAGTTTTTGCCCATTGGGTAGAGTTTTTATTCTCTATGTAGTTACCATTATGTTTTGAGAACTTTAGTTCCTGAGGGGGTGATCAATAGCCTCACAAATAAAAGAGAAATGTCAATATGATACTTTAGTTTAGTGAAATTATTGATATTTTGTCCCATTAAACTAAGTTTGGATGGACTATACTATCACTTTATGGCAGTGGTAACCCACTTTTCATATTAGGCTATGTTCCGAAAGTGCTACCATTTTGAAATTTGTTACAAGCATTTGGGTACTAGTAACATTTTGGAAGGCCTAGCTAAATAAATCTACATCTAATTGTAATGTAAGTGAGTCTTCTTTTGATGTAACTTGACAGAGTATTTTTGTATCATCGGCAAATAGAAATGCATCTGATGTAATGTTAGATCATTAATGCAAATCACAATAATAATGGCACCAAAAAACTTCCTTACGGGATCCCACTTAGTATGGGAGCTGATTTAGACTCTTTTCCATTCACTTTCACGACTTGTCTACGGCCATTTAGGAATGCTTTTATCCAATTATTATCCAATGCCCCTATTGACAATTGTTTCAATGCACTTGTTGAGATACCTTGATAGTTGGGTTGTTGTTGACCTCTTATTTATAGACCTGTATTGTTTTGATGACAAAAGTCTCTTATCTGAAATGTGTTTCATTAAAGCTTCTCTGATCATAGATATACGAAAAGAGAAAGATTCACAACGACGTATTTCGCTATTCAATTTGCTATTGTTTCCAAGAACAATTG
>JAULBZ010005409.1:0-13454 GCA_032360805.1 Neoturris breviconis | reverse complement strand
TTTATTTGTGTCTAAATCACCGAGTTACGAAAAGTTAGATAACTCGGGTTATGACGTCATATTCGTAACTCGGGCCCCGTAACTCGGTTTTCTTAACTCGGGATTTCCGAACCTCCTAAAATATTTAAAACGTGAAAATAAAGGTTAATATCCATTAAGTAGAAAATTCTGCGCGTAAGCCAAAAGAAGACTGACTGATTGGCTGAAATTGATATCATGTGATGTCGTGTGATGTCATTTTCTACTAATGTATACACTTTTTCTTTCATAAGCAACGCTATTTATGTAATTAAAAACGTGTACTTTGTATTGACTTCTTTGTATTTACTTGTTACAAACTTTACTATAAAAGTTCAAATCGAGAAAACGATTTTTGGTGTTAAAAAAAATCTTTTTTTTTCTTATCTTCTTATTTTTGCTTAAAAAACATTATGGTATATAGTTCTTGAAAAAATAATTTTTTCGCTTACAATTTTTTTTTGCACCACCCGTTTTGGTCCTGATGACGTCATCATTAGTATTAACGTCATCCAAAAAATAATTATGCCGAAGAGTTATTATTGTGTTGAACTAAATTTCGGGAAAGTTTATAGCATGTTTTCATCAAAAACTATAGCAAACTATAGCATGTTTTCATCAAAAGTTATGGAGGGCGGGCACAAAGTGCTCTCCCCCATACATTCAGAGTCCCTAAAAGCTCGGGTTAACGCTCAAATGAAATAAGGAATAAGTCTTACCGTAGTGTGATGGGTTATAATTTCCCATTGTTCAAATTTATCGTGAATTACAACATCAATGAGATCGTAAAGAAAATAACCTATGTGTAACGATAACAGAAGAAAATCAATCAGATTATGATAATAGACAATGATTGATTGGCTAACATTTTCGGCATAAAAATGTTTATTTAAGAAAATTAACACTGTCTGCACGCGACGCCATATTAACGTTGAAAAGACGTCTTTTTGACGTCGCGACGTCAAAAAGATGTCTTTTCGACGTTGATAGAGGACGTTGGTAGAGGACGCGTGCCCACTGTAAAATAGAGAACAAAGAGCACCGCGGTCGCTTTAATATTATTGATAATTCTTTGGGGGTCGAAATTAATCGATCATCATGGTTTTCATCAAATAATTGATTGGTACTAATGAGAAGGAAAAGATACGGATATCCATTGTTAATATTAACCAATGAGAAGGAAAAGATACGGACATCCATTGTTAGTATTAACTATGATCTCCTCTAAGAATCTCTTTTAAAAGGACAAAATTCATCTGCTAATTGACTTTGCCTATCCATTTAATTCATCATTTTAAAAAGAAAATCTCCTCTGCCAACAAAGTCATCGGGCTTATCACACTCTTGCGAAAATGTCTTCCTTGTAAAAACTTTTATTATTATACAAAGATTTTGTCAGACTTTATCTGGAATATTGTGATATCATCTTTGATAATATGTCCTTTGTGTAAAAGCTGGTATTTGTGTGTGTACAATATAATGCTGCACTAGCTATCACTGAATGTATTCGAGGATAATTGCGTGATAAACTGTACCAGGCGCTCGGTTTAGAAAGTCTTTCTGGTAGAAGGTAATTCAGGCGAACGTTATGCTTTTATAAAATGGTTAACAGCTCAGCGGCCCCTCATCTACAAGACTTCATCACGCCGGTCCATAATGCCAACTACAATAGTTGTAGCAACCGTGTATTCGAAATATCTGCCGCTGTCGGGAGCCAAACGTGAAGCAAAACCAAATGTGAAGCACTTTAAATATTCAAAAACTGTTCAGGAGGTATATACAGAAAGACGTCAACCAATTATAATACAACATTATTATTGCAACGTCGGATATCTAACGTTGACACAACCAACTATATACAACGTTGCTAGAACGTTGTATATGTAACGTTGGAACAACCAAGCTACAACGTCGAATAGCTAGGTTGGTACAACGAATTTTAATGCAACGTAATAATGTCGGATATGTAATATTGGTATAAATATTGCTTGATTTTTCGCTGTCTTTTTAGAATGTATAATATTTGACGTTGCCTTTAATTTGTTTGAGGTGATAAAAACGTGTAGGTTTAGGATATGAACTTCTTCTTATCAACGGAAATAAATGCGACGTATTATCGTCTGGTTTAATATTTAGACGTCAATTTTAATAAACGAATAAACGAAAATACTTCCGTACTTGTTCAATACGAATCCTCGTAGCTTGTTCAGACTACACGCATCTCTGTGATGACTGGTTGTTAGCAAAATCTTTGATGTCGTTTTTGAGGTTTACGTTATCATAATCACAAGATTCTTGTGACATGATTTTATCTGTGTATTAGGCAGACTCTTAATTGACAGAATATATTTGCTTGGCATAGGTCCTTTCTTCACTTTGACGAATAAATATAAACAAGAAAAATCTCCGTCTTAAACATCTGCAGTCCTCCATTAAAGACAAAGTTTGAAGGTTGGAAATAAGAGAGAAATGTCAGCAATTGTTACACTGAACTTTTCGAATTTACTTTCCTCTTCAGAGGTTTAAAATGAAGAATCAGGCCAAACAGCGATGCTCGGCGAAGGACAACCCCGTTCCCAGGACTTCTTGCCTTTCCGAAATACGGAAGAGCTGTAGCGGGGAAAGAAGCGGAAAAATCCGGAATAATTAAAAAAAAATTATATCCACTAAGCCTCTGGGAAAGAGAGTGATTAAAATTAGTACCATACGACTCTTCACACAAATTATGAGACATTTTACGAATTTCATCAGACAATACACACTACAAGTATAAGATAATTCTGGAATATGACCACGAGGAGTCGCTAGAGATTTATCAATTAGTGATTTATCGAGTAGACTCGACGCTGTTTGTCTAGTCAATCAAAATAGATGGTAGAAGCCAAAAATAAGTGACGTCACAAGAAGTCCACTTCTTTTATATATTATAAAGATTTTATTGTGTAGCTAAAACCAAGAAAATTAAATGAAACAATTCCTCCCGCCAAATGAAATTTTCAGTTAACCAAAAACGAACACCCGTGCTTTAGATGAAAATCCCGTTTAAACTGGATATGTCATACTTGACTCCAAGGAGGGACCTCAGGTAACACAAAAAACCCTCAGAAATTACACAAAAATACAAAATACAAAAGCTAATTATTCACACCCAGGGTTTCCAGCAAAGCATGATCGCGACCCAGATAGCCAATAAGAATAGCCTCATTCTATCTCTCCAAATCACCCACTCCTCTTCACATCACGTACATCCTCTCACCTAATGCGCTCTCACGAGGCACATTCTTCCCTTTCGCACGTCAAAGAACACGCTCTCATATTTACTACTATTTTATTTCACTATTTCATATATAGCTGAGAGGTCAGAAGTTAAGATTGGTTGTTACAGTGTCAATGTTTTTAGTTGAAGATGTAGAAGAATAAATAGTGAAATCATCTGCAAATATGTCAATTAGAGAAGTAAGGGTATCATCAAGATCATTTATGAAAATATCAAACAAAGTTGGGCCAAGCACAGAGCTCTGAGAAACGCCAGCATTAAACTTACAACAAGCTGAAGATTACCCATCTAGGACAACCTTCATTTTGCGATTAGAAAGGAATGATTTGATAACAGAAAGACCGGAAATACCGCAGGCAGTAAATTTATGTATGAGACCTTTGTGCCAGACTTTATCGAAAGCTTGGGAAATATCGAGAGCAATTGCTCGCGTCTCTAACGAACAATCGAGTGTTCCTCTTATTCTGTCAGTGATAACTTTCAAAATATCAGCTGTTGAACGAGAAGGGCGAAAGCAACACAAGAGTTTTAAGATACATCACAAGATATTTGTTCAGGGCATACAGATTCAAAGATTTTACTTATAATGGGAAGTAGACTGATTGGGTGATTTACAATTGAGCCTTGTCTACTGAGGATGAGATAATTTCAGGGCCATTTTTGAGAATGGGTATGGATGGTTTTCCCCGATTCATCACAAGATTTGTGATTCTCCAGAATTCACGGGAACCTAAGTTTAATCATGTTTGAATATTGATCTTTGGCGTTGTTTAGAGTGTAATTACATTGGTTACTAGCGGTTCGATAATCAGATTTGCTTACAGGAGATGGATTTTTGTGGTAGCGGTGAAACTAGTGATTTCTGTGGGCAATAGCTGCAGCACAGGCGAGAGAAAACCAAGGCTTTGAGTGTGGTTTTTGTTGGAATTAAAGTAAAATACAGTGAAATAAGAACAAATAATCATTGTGGAGGAGGGATTGTTGAGCGTTCCAGGCTTTCAAGTTTTCTAGCCTGCAAAAAATCTCAAAAATCCCTCCTCCACAACGATTATTTGCTGCTATTTCGAATAGTACCTGTGGAAAACATGACCAATGCAGTTGAAATTGTAGAACTTGTGTGCATCATATCATTTAATAGTTTTGGTTGATTCGTGTAACTAAAAGTATTCATGGAAATTAAATTAAGCATTTACAAACAGCACTCTCTTTTACAGAGGCTTTTATGGAAGGGGGGAGAGAATTTCGGAGTGAGCCGACAGGCAAAGCCTCTGTGTAATAATGCAAATGTACTCACGCGGGACAAGTAAGAACTCACCCGCGTTTTGTTTTAACCCTTAATTTAGCGTTTCGATGTTAATACACATTTACTATAATATGATTCGGCCCGCCTGGACTTTTCATATTGTTAAATTTAGTTTTGCATGTTTTCTGAAAATTTCAAGCCATTTCCTTCTTCCGATCTGGAGATATTGGACTTTTGTCCCACGTGACTGAAAAAAGCAAAACGATATGCAAATATTAAATATAATAGCTGTTTCTCATAATGGATATTATCTATACTTGCGACAGCAAACCAAAAAAGCTATAATTAAAATCGCTTAATTAGCTGAAATTAGCTCTGTCCTAATCTTTTCAGATTTTGTCCCGATCTTTGAGATTATTCCGCAGAAGCGCTTCGCGCTTCCTCGTTTTTTCCGGAAACTTTCCTGATTCCCCGAAATTTCCCGGATTCTACCGTTTTCTCCCCCGTACTTCGTTTTTACGCTCTCGTTTTCCTTTCTAAGCCTCTGCGAAGGAGAATGTACAAATAGTGATTTGTGAAAATAAGCCATTGAATCTAGATATTAATCAACCTCGTTCCCAGGGCTTCTTGCCTTTGTGTTCAAAAAGGCAAGAAGCCCTGGGAACGAGGTTGGATATTAATAGCAATTCAGTTCTTAGATATCGCCTCAAATGCTGATGCAAAAATTTCAAAATAGTAGCACAAAAATCTGGATGCGGCGGCCACTGCTGTCATGTGATAGTAATAAACAATCTAAAAAGAGACTAAAAAAATCACTCCTCGATAGTCCCAGTGGGCAAAAACCTGTTCAAAGTTCGCAGTAAAGACAATAGAACAACGTTGAAAACATTATTCTAGCGTCTTTATTACGGACTTTGAACAGGTTTTTGCCTACTGAGATGATCATTTTCTCTTATTTCGATCACTGCATATATATACATAAACTCACCATAAAATTGTCCACAGTGATGAGATAGTTGAATGTATGAGTGAGCAGAATGTATTCTTCCATAACCAGTTTTTGCTGTAGTCACCTGTACTTATGCTAACACGCTTCCGTTTAACAAACTTACCCAAGCAAAAGAAACTGAAACTGCTAATCAGCAAGGTGTGAAATCCAGGAATCATGTTCTATATAATTTAACTGAAATTGTAAGATGATTACCGTAAAAATAACATAATCCAGCAGGATATTTTGAGCTACAATCCTGGCGATAAATTATGAGACCTTTTTGAAATTTAGACAAATAATACAAAACTTAAATTCAGAAAATCTATCGAGTGGATGTTTTTTGTTTGTTTGTATTCTTTGCTAATTTCGGTTCGTTCTGCATTTAAGGTGGAAAAGTCTAGAATTTTACGTTAGTTTTTAGAAAAAAATGATTTTCATAATTTTGAGAATTTGAAATTTCGGCCTAAAAAGAAAATGGAAACATTCCAAGCAATCAGCAACCCAGAAAATTTTTTCTTCTCATAAATGTAAAAATCAGCGGTCCTAATATACATATTTTGAAAACGCCCTAAGTTTCATGGCGTAATACCAAAGCAATCCGAAGATCTCTAGGAGAGGGATGTTGGGGAGCCCCTAAAAAGCCTCGTGTTAATAAGGTTAATGATTAAAGCATCTATTTTGTTTTTATTTCTTACCCAGTGGGAAAAAACTTGCTCAAAGTCCGCAGTAAAGAAATAAGAACAACGCCGAATATGTTTTTCTAGCGTTTTTAACATTTAAATGTTTTTAACATTTTTGTTCGTGTTTAAATTTACAGTTACGAAGTGTTTATAAATTTACAGTGTTCGAAATAATCACTGTGAAGGAGTTATATTTTAGCATTGCTTTAGGCTAAAAAGCCCAAAGCAATGTTAAAAAATAACTCCACCACAGTGATCATATGCTCTTATTTTGATCACTGGCTTAATATTCAGATTGAGAAAGATACATTTGTGGTTAAATTGCGATAAATAAAAAAGGGCAAATCGTCCCCCGGCCCCCGAATAGGGTTAATGAAATAATTATTTGATGAGTCTTGAAAATTTTGCCAAGGATGTGTGCACTTACCAACTTTCAAGATTGTACCTCGAATGATGTCAGCGTGAAAGACTACAGAATGCGGACCCGTATAACTCCGTATTCGGACTGTGTATTATCATATATTGCAATACACAGTCCGAATACGGATATATACGAGTTCGTATTCAGTATTCTTTTACGCTGTGTAGTTACATCAGGCACATCAATCGAAACAAGACAGAATTCGATGCAATATAAAACAACCTAAGCCACAAAGATAATAACTTACAAATTTTCGAATATCAGACACCAAGTTGAGAACAAATCACAAAAAACCCATTAGTGCCATGTTATTATTTCACTTGTGGTAGAAAAAGTTTACTTGTAATAAAAAAATACACTTTATTTAAAAAAAAAAAAAACTTGATAATAAAATTTACTTGTGTTAAAATTTTCACTTGGGATAAAAAAACCCACTTCGCTTAAAAAAATTATCTCGTGATAATAAAATTTACTTCGCTTTACTTTACTTAACAAAAATTCACCTGTGGATTTTTTTAACACAAGTGATCTTTTCTAACACAAGTGCATTATACTAACGCAAGTTAATTTTTTTCTAAACACTAGCGAAATTACATGACACTAAACACCACTCAAACTTTAACTTATCTAACAAACTTAAAATCTAAAAATTACTGACTGCTGATGATGGAGAATAAGACAGAATTTGAAAAAACAAGACAAATCTCAACAGCACTGTATGAAGAAAACGGGAGCCCAGATCGCGTGCAACATACAAACTGACAACAAATTATATTATATAAGACGTATCAATAATTACAACACGCTTTTTCTCTATTCAATTTGCTTTGTTTTTAAGAACAATCAATAACACCCCGATCGCGTGCAACATACAAACTGAATACAACTATTATGTAAGACGTATCAAGATTTACAACACGCTTTTTCTCTGTTCAATTTGCTATTGTTTTCAAGAAAACTCAATAACATCCCTGTCTTATCGATCCAGTCATTTTACGTATATTCTGTATATCAAAAGTTATGGAGGGTGAGTCTTTTTACATGCAATCATGGACAGCGTTAAAAATGAAAAAAGAATGAATTTCTGGCGTTAATAGAGGTAGAACTTGACATTCCGATTAGAAATATAATTTTTAAGTTTTATGACGTCATAGAAAAATGACATCATCAATAAGTTTACATGACCATAATTCCTAAACGGTGAATCAAAGGTATTAATTATTTATTCCCTTTTTAAAACTCTTTTCATTAGTGCAATTATTTTTCGAAATTGGTGACTTTGAAAATTTGCTGCTGACTGTAAATTGCTGATGTCACCATCAAAAAACATTTGGTCCCTGGCAGAAATTGAATCCCCTCATGATCATGACCCGATAGAAAGTTAAAATTTCCGGTTAGGCGATGCGCTATTTCCTGTCTAGTAGGTGTAAGTGGGGCGGTTAGAAATTCTTACTAGTTAATTAAGCGGTGGGGGAAATAAGCGGTAGGGGGATTTAAAATTTATATAGTTACTAAATATATATGATAACAATGGTACTCTGCTATCGCTATCTCCAAGGTTTATGTAGCAGGCAATTGGTTAAAAACTATTTAATTAGTTGATTAGTAGTTAATAGTAATTGGTTCCCAAATATAAAAAGCAAATTGGTAATAGACAATGAAAATAAGCATATATGTCGTTCTTTTTTTCTAAAAACTCATTAATAAGTCATTAAGAAATAATGGATTTCCTACAGACCTAAAATTAGCAGATATAACTCCAACTTTTAAGCCTATTTCTACTCAGATTCTCAAAGCCCTAAAAAGCCCAGTTGAAATAGGGCTAGGAAAAGCTCTGTAAAAAAATATAGACCAGCTAGTATATTACCTGTATTTTCTAAAATATAGGACTAACAATGCAAAAACAAATTATCCTACATTTTGGCAGGTATTGATCATCATACCTCTGTGGATATAGAAAGGTTTATAATGCTTAACAATTATCCCCTTGTTCCATCGATTAAAAGATGGAAAATGTTTCTAGATAACAATGGTTATATATGTGCTTTGCTAATGGACCTATCAAAGGTATTTTATACATTGAATCATAAATTACTACCCAGAGGGCACACAGCATAACTTTGTATTTTGGTTGCATTCACGTCCCGACGTTGGCGACTAATATACACGTTGTGGCAACGTTAATTTTAAAACGTTAAAACAACCGACTTCAATACATGTTGTCACAGCGATATATTCGTAACGTTATTGCAATCAAACCACAATACAACGTTGTTGCAACGTCGGATATATAACATTCGAACAACTATACTTACTATAGTACAACGCTGTTGTAATGCCGGATACAAAACGTCGACACAACCAACTATAATAATAACGTTGCTACATCGTCGGATACCCAACATTGTTACACCCAACTATATACAACGTAGCTATAATGTCGGACATGTGACGTCGGCACAACTAACTATAATACAACATTGCTAAAACGTTGGATATCTAGCGCTGGTACAACTAACTATACATAACCTTGCTATAACGTTAGGATACATAATGTTGGCACAGTCAGTTATGATACAACGTTGCTGCAACGTCGGTCATCTAACGTCGGTACAAGCAACTTGTTAAGACGTCGGTTCATGGCAGCTTTTCTTCTTGACTCAACCAATTCATGATGCTTAGTTATTACTTTAGTGTAAAGAATATTAAGGACCCATTCTTTTCAGTCACTCCAAACGCACTTACCACTCCAAACACTCCAAACGATCAAAACGCTGGAGTGTTTCGGTGTAACAAAAAGCACGAATTTTCTATGTTTTTCTGTGGTTGAACTCTTTAAGATAATATCAAAGCATTCTAAATCGTAACTATACGTTTAGAGGTGACCACGACTAATGCCGGATGATAAACAAACATGGCTACTGTACAATTTTGATTGATTTAAAAATTCATTATCGAGTGGCGGTCAGACTTTCCTAACAAAAACATTGCCGCTCTTTTGACAATTCTGACCGCAGCGTTTTTGGAGTGGTTGGAGTAATTTAAAACAGAAAAGAATGGCCAAATCGGTGTTTACATGCCAAAATTAAGGTAATGAGCACTCTTTTCACTCGTTTCACTTTGATTACACCACCTCAAGAGGTAGAGCTATGAGTTTTTATCATTTCATCCTAATCACTCCATTCACTCTAAATATGCTTAAAAAGAATGGAGTCTAGAGCACTCCAAACACTCCGAGTGTTTGGAGTAACTGAAAAGAATGGACCTTAAACATTCTCTGAAATTAATTACTTTTCCAGCACGCAACGTCAAAACGACTTTTTTATAAACATCATCCATTTTATAAACATCAATCTTTTGAAAAAAGAAAGATCTTGATGAAAGCATTTATAGAATCTCAATTTTCCTACTGATAGAAATATGATTCACAAAATAAGCAGAGTTCACGAAAGAGCACTTCGTATCGTAAATCAAGATGGTACTTCTTTGTGTGAATATATATAAATCTTTTAAGATTCACTACGTGAAACAAAAAATTGTAAACGTTACAAAGGTAACAGGCTTAAAATAACAGTATAACTTTATTATTAAGAGTTGAACTCTATTTTCAAAAGTTTTGTTCTCTGCGTTTCCGTCGTTAATAGGATTATTCTTATTTTCGATTAACACCGTCGACGAAAACCTGTTCAAAGTTAGCAAAATAACGTTAAAACAACCTTCAAGAACATGGTTATAACGTTATTTTGCTGACTTTGAACAGGTTTTTGCCGGCTGGAAGGTCTCTTAAAATAAGAGTGAAATTTTAAATTATATCTCGACAGAGAAGGGTGTGATTTGTTGAAATGGGCTTTTGTCGTCGTCTATAAGACACTTTTTTAGGTTTCGGCGCACATAGTTTTACTAAACATGAACAGTCCAGAACCGACGAGAACAATCACCTCGACGAAGGAGAGTGAGATTTGTTAAAATGCAAACTGCAGATCTGGGAAAAGATAAAAAAGTTTTTAATCCAGCCTGGCTAAGTGTATCTTAAATCCAGGCTGTTCTGAATAATTTTATAGAAATAAAGCCACCGGGCGATACAACTCTACCCAGTAAACACAAGGACGTCTCAAAGACGTCTTTTCAAGTACTCAAAATACGTCTTTAAGACGTCTCAAAATGGGCTTAAAGTGTAACGCTTTGAGACGAGTCTTAAAGTCGTCTTCGAGACGTCTCTAAAAACGTCTTAAAAACGTCTTTAAGATGTCTCAAAGACGTCTTTTCAAGTACCCAAAAGACGTATTTTTTTTTGGCTCAAAATGGGCTTAATGTGTAACGCTGTTAGACGAGTTTTGTAGACGTTTTAAAGCCGTCTTCCAGACGTCTTAAAAACGTCTTAAGATGATGTCTTTTCAAGGATCCAAAAGACGTCTTAAAACGTTTTTAAAACGTACTCCAGACGTAACTATAATGAGTTGGATTCCACGATCCGGTGATCAAATCAATGAAACCAAATAAGTATAATTATTTTCTCCGATTTCTAGGTCTTCAATATTAACTAACTATACAATCATATACTGATAGTTTATCAAATAAAGGACGAAAGAAATATTTGTAATCGACTTCCGAATTGATCTGTGAAGGTAAATGGAAAATATACATGGATAAAAATAGTTAAATAACGTTAAAAATATTTCTTCTTTTCCTTAAAATAAATGTTATGTTTTAGTTTTTTTTAAAAGGTCATACGAACTCTGTAAACCCAGGGCAGTCATTCCAGAGAGTAAACAAATCAAATAAGCCTTTATGCAATGTAAGTTAAAGTATAAACCATGCTTTTGATTAGAACTACTGTAACTACGCTCTTTGGATTGTATTAAAGCGTTAAAAACTTCATAGTTATTTTAAAGAATTCTCTCGCTACACATTTTCCCAATCAATCCTGGTTGACAGGATTGCTTCTGAGTTCGTATGGCCCTTAAGATTTATAATTATAATTAAATGAGGTATGTCCATAGTTCAACTCAAAGGAAATCGATTTATAATAAAGAAAGTTGTTATTTGAACTCTTAAAAGTGAAAAACTATGCACAGACAGTGATTTTTGTGTAATTTATAGCAAACTAACATAGCATAAACGGTTCTGAGAATATAAAGACACTTTCTTGCAGGGGGACATTTTTGCCCCTCCCCCCTCTCCTTGGTTAAACTAGGGTTAAAATTTATAAAGTTTGCAGGAACAAAAAGTGGCTATAGTGACTTAGCCTACAAATTTAAGCGCTATGATCTCATGTGCAACAGCCTTTGAATAATAGAATCATTCCCTTTCATATTTTATTAAACAGAGCTTTAAAAAGCTTTTTGACTAAACAACTTCACGTAGAGAATAGTTAAAAAGATAGCTAAGTAATAGTTCTAGGCCTCTTTAATATTTTGCTGACGACTAAATAGTACACCTCTCCTTTTTTTAACAAACAATCCAATTTTTAGGTCGTCTAAAAATTGATTAGCAAATATCGAAAATTCACTTCAAAAAATTGTTTATTAATTGTTTGGCATCATGGCAAATTTTGAGTGGACCCTTTCTGATATTATAACACTACAAATTCATACAAGAACAACAATTCATACAAGAACAAGAACAGCAATTTTAAATCAGATTTCTGGCCAAAAGCTGTGAAAAAAAGTCCTCTTTTTATCCTTTAAATTGTTTCGTTATTTTACAGCAAAGTGTGCAAATTTCGCCCTACTCTTTATATGTCTAGCCATTTTTTTTTTGATTTTTTGGGGCAATTGTTTATTTTGACGGCCCTTTCAGCAAAATATTATAGAGGCTTTAATTCTTAAATTTTTAAGAATCTCCTTTTCAGAAAGTGAATTTTGGTTATATACAGTATTTCCTCTAATAAAAGACCCGTACTAATAAGCGACTCCCTCTAATAGTAGACCCCCTGACCATGTATTCCTAGAAATAAGAGACGTAAGGTGTTTCAACTAAGAATTTTAAAGGAACTGAACCTCAGAAATCCACTTAAAATGAAAGAACATTAGTTGCTGTTAGATGACAGCAATGGAACTTTACATTCGTGAATTTTTCTTCCTGGTCAAAAATAAAATCTTGAAAAAGTAATAGACCGGTCTCTTATTAGATGAAATACGGTATTTAGTTTTGGACCAAAAATGTCCACAAATAAAATAAAAACACCCTAACAATTAAATCCAGTTCAGTCCTCACCAATACTCTCATTTCCATTATCTTCATTTTTTCTTTATCCTTTCGGCTTCCTCTATTCTTTTTGTCAGGTGCCTGTTAGAAGGTCACCTTCATGACATCCTTGCTTTTTTTAAAATTTGCTATCATCACAGCTTCTAAAGTTATGAAGAGAAATTATCTTCTGCTAATTAAGAAGTCGCCCCTTTATGTAGCTTCAAAATGTCGCCATTTTGGAACACTGCAGTGATTTCTCTATTGAAGATGTAAACTCAGGTAGGGTTGTAACTGAAGTATTTAAAAAAGCGCGACCAATAGCTAAAGCTGTCGCAATATAAAAAATTCAATATCGATATCAAGGACTGAAGGACTATCGATAAAATCACGACATTGCAAGGGTAAAAATGATATGTTCGATATCGCATATATCGATATGAAATAACGATAATTGATAGTTTTTAAAATTGAACATATAAGCTGTTGAATAAGGATTTTTTTTCTACAAGTCTAAATTCTGTATATCTTATTGAAGAATGTGCGCGTGTCAAATTGATCGCAAATTGTTTATCAAAATTGTTCTCCTTTTAAAATTTTATACACTTTCTCAGTATTTTATTTCATCAAAAGCTATA